>JBAJNP010001937.1:33005-53616 GCA_036877545.1 Yasuhikotakia modesta | reverse complement strand
TGTAATGAATCTAAAATATATGAAAGTCTAATGTTTATCAGTACATTACAGAAAATAATTAACTTTATCACAATATGCTAATTTTCTGAGAAGGACCTGTATTGTGATCATATTTTGCAAGCTATCAATGGCTATCTATTTATGTTTGTAATATTATAATACAGCATGCTCTTTAAAAATTTGTTTACTGAAAATCTGTTTAATCTGTTTCTTTGACAACGCTTCTGTGAGAGAATACAGTATTTTAATTATTCACGTCATGTTTGTTATGTTTTAAAGAAAAATACACCACTAGGTGGTGACAATAGATAAACTGACTTTGTGGCGCCGGAAAGCACAGCATACGTAAAACTGGAGACTGCAGGTTTGCAGAATTTGGAATACTGAGAAAAGATCGGCTTACGGACACATCTTTACCTGTCAATACTTTAATGATTTTAATGGATTACCTCCATTAATAACACTTAGTTAAAGGTAAAAAAAAGAAAAGTTTCATGAAATTAAAAAGCCCACAAGTTTCTTCTGTAATGCTTTCATTAATAATAATAACAATGTTGTTGTTGTCATAGTTTAAAAAGAGGTTTTGCATTTTAAATACGTTCAGGTGAAGTTACAGGCTTGTCTTAATGCATTTGGATGCAAGCATTTTGTTATGTACAATTCAAATAAGTTATTGTTGTGAGGCCACAAAAATGCATGTGGAAATATAATTTGATATTAAATCTTGTGGTTTCTAGAAATGCCAGTTTTACATGACAGTTGTTTAAATTCTCTACAACACACACAAAAGCTCTCTTTATATAATTTTTGTGTTTAGAATTCACTGAGGATCCTTTAATAAGCTTTTAGGAGTGGCTTTTATTGCCTTTAGACAATGCTTTCTTTACAAATGAACAAATAAAACCTTGGCAATTACCTCCAGAGCACAGCAATTTAACAACGACTCCTGTACTGAAAAAACGGCGTTTAAAATAGGCTAGGACTTTTTCAATACTACTGTTTAGCTCGATATAACTATTTCAATACTTTTAAAATGTGTAGATATTTTCTGTGCTATTGCAAAATTAAATCGTCCTAGTTGTTTTACGCAAACCATCAGTTAACGGTAAAATGTCACACCTTAAAATTTGTAGTAAATTTGTAGTAAATTAATTAAAGTAAATTAAATGCCTCTGCCCGTCAATTAGTGTTTTTCTTCTAAATCTTGGTGCTTCAGTAAGAGGCAATATGAAATAGAAAATATGAAGGGTTGACTGACCATAGTAAAAGGTTTTTGATGTTCAACACATACATATTGTTTAATTTCCGCATATTAAATTTGATTTCTTACCATGTAAACACTATGAAAATAGTACAGACCCTGATTGCTATTAGCATGTTTGTTTGGGGGTTAACAAACTATAATATTAACAACGGAGATTTTGTTTACTTTTTACGACAAGTAAACGAAAACGTGCTCAAATGTTAGAGACTGCCTTTTAAATACGTCATCAAACACTCAAGTGTTATGATACTTAGCAAATTGTTGAAATAAGATCCACTCCCAGTGCGACGTAACGCACTGATCTGCTTTTAGCACTTTTCAAAAAGACCACAGGCACAAAACGCAGAGAATGGTATACTGCGTCATCCCTCCGCTTATCCAATGTGGACAGTCGTTGGCTGCTAGTGTGCAGTGCGCTCTTTCCTCTCTTGCTTTATCTTAAGGTGTTAGTCTGGTAACACCCACCCCGCTTTCAAGGTTCAGTCATCATCAGGGGTTCAGTCTCTTCAGGAGAAACCTCCTCTGATCGTCAACAAAATCCCAACGTGGGTGACAAAGAGGGACCATGAGATCCGGATAGTTTTCCTTTGCGTACGGCTTTGCACTGATGCCATGCTAAACAGGAAAATGTATCAGAATATGGAAAGTTTTTTGTGATATACGGAAGACTGTGAAGGACAGATTGCATGCGACGACTTTCAACTTTAAATAGTTTTATATATACTATAATTTGCATTTGTAAGGTAAGGTGTCAAATTGTTGAGTATATTATTCAAAGCGAATTTGGCAGGACGGTTAACTTTAGACAATTAGAAACTCTTCACAGGACATGGTCTTTTATCTCAACGGATTTCTAACAGCTCGGTCCTCTTAAACTGGATGCACAAAAATAATTAAATCATATTGTTCATTGCGGAATAATAACAATTCGCACCTAACATCAACAAAAGGCTTCATATGCTGATGGCTCAACGGGTACGTTCTCTTACAAATCCATCGCGTAACTATACATTTGAACTAACTTTATTCAAAGTTTCCTTTGTGTTTTAGGTATTTTTAATATATTAGCTAACACATATATTTAAAATTATCTAATGTCTAAAGTTATCTAAAGTCTATCTAATGATGCAGCTATGTCTCTGTATAATACAGTACGAAGACCTTGCCCACTATGGCGGAGGCATGGACGGAGTTGGGGTTCCCACGTCCATGTACGGGGACCCACACGCGCCGCGGCCCCTGCCGCAGGTTCACCACTTGAACCACGGGCCACCGCCACATGCCAACCAGCACTACGGAGCTCACGCACCTCACAGTATCATGGCAAGCAGCATGGGCTCAGCTGTCAACGACGCACTCAAAAGGGATAAGGACCAAATCTATGGGTAGGCTTTGCAATGCTTCCCATAATAACATTAAAGGAAAACTACAACAACAACAACCTAGAAAGTTGAACTACATCGTCTAGGCAATTTTTATGAATTTTTATTTTTATATAGTGCGATATACTATTAATCTTAAAATCTTAAAACGTAACGACAAGAGCTAAATTTGCATCTAAAACACTTACAACCCTAAATGTTGTAAAGTCCGTTTGTTAGACGCACATAGGTATAACGTATTGTTATATGATGTGCTGCCTTACTACACATTAAAAAATATAAATGTTGTTTTATTTGCTATGATAAAATTATTTAATCGATTTTAGCCACTTTCAGACCTAGTTCTGCACTTGCATTGTGTATTAGTCAGTCCTGAAGCAGTTAGTGCTATCAAAGTAAAACTTCAATATAGTGCTGTCATCAACATTCTACTCTGTTATCAACATTCAGTCAGACTTAGTGGTATAAGGTTTGATTTTTAAGTTTACTTCGTGTGTGCATTTACCAAATCTATGGTCTGCATTTCTTCAAGGCACCCGTTATTTCCCCTGCTGGCGCTTGTTTTTGAGAAATGTGAGCTTGCCACATGCACGCCGAGAGAGCCCGGGGTCGCTGGAGGAGATGTGTGTTCATCGGATTCTTTTAACGAGGACATCGCTGTGTTTGCAAAACAGGTAACCGCCCAAACAACAGCCCGTTAGAAACTTAAACTGAACCTGATTTAATAATCTTATTGTAAAAATAGTTTCTTTATGCAGCAGCCAAACTTTTATTTCTAAAATGTCACTTATGAAGTATTTTATATGATTTGTTGTAATTCTGTGATTAAATATTTCTAATATAGATACGGGCAGAAAAGCCGTTGTTTTCTTCTAATCCAGAGCTGGACAATTTGGTAAGTACAAAATGTTTCATAAATCTCGCCGTTTGTTGTACGTAATTCCATATGTCTGCTTCGAAGCACTATCTCATAGACCACTGAGATAGCTATGACCCTTCGCACACAATAGACTTCTATTTGTAATGCACGTCCCTTTATTCAAATGGTCCAAATATATGGTAAACATCTGGTAAATATGTATGCATAAACAAATTACAGTCTTATCCCTAATTAGTTCTACTAATATACATTTTTAAATAAACAATAATATCTGTAATAATACCATGTGTTATGTATTGTACACGTTTTCAAAGTTTTTTTGTGTTTTTGGTTTCATTATGTGTAAAGCACTTTGAAACAATACAACATTGTAAAATGCGCCATATAAATAAAATTGAAAATTAAATTATATCATATGTTGCTTTTTTCTAGATGATTCAATCAATACAAGTATTACGATTCCATCTATTAGAACTCGAAAAGGTGTGTTTTTTCTATGATTTTATACCCATGCAGTCCTCAAAATTAAATAAATTACATGTTTTTATCGCTTAAGTTTTTATTCTTTAATTTATATTTCATACCAGGTGCACGAGCTTTGCGACAATTTTTGTCATAGGTACATAAGCTGTTTAAAGGGTAAAATGCCAATAGACCTGGTCATTGATGAACGAGATGGATGTAAGTCAGACTTCGATGACCTCTCAGGATCATCGACAAATCTTGCAGATCACGTAAGTTTTCAATTGGCTGTCATCGTAACATCATCTTATAGACTAACACTAAACTGTTTATGTTGTTTATAAATTACGGGTTTCTGTTTATGCCCCAAGACCCCGTTTAAGCATCAAAACGTAGTCTTTTTTTAAAAAGTTTTTTTAAAAATAAAATAACATCATTATCAATTTGCTGTGGTTAAAACATATTATTGGCACCCCATTGCAAAAAAAGTATAAAAATGTATATGATAATGAAATGTCAACTGGCATTTCCTTATTGAACTTTTAATCTTCTTAGTTTCCTTAGCATTTTTACCTCCCAACATTGTATGGTCTCTTGTGCAATTCTCTACTGTGTTACAATATATTCCACAATATATTTTAGTCATAAAGCAGAGAAAGAGAGAAAGAGTAATTACTTAGTTATATATGCTAATTTATTTAAACAATATTATCTAAATCCATTTCTCTTTGCTCTCATGAATCATTAAGGTATTGCCCCAGGACATGTCTTATTTTAGAAGAGGTATGATGATGATGATCATGCATATTGGGTGCAGGTGTTGTTAAGGGTCAGGGTCCCCCCCCCACTGTCCACCCCTCTGTTAGTCCTAATGATCAGTGTTGCATTTGCACGCAAATGCACTATTGTTTTTGAACTGATTGGATTGTTATTGTGGAGCAGAAGGGGAGTTCTCTTACTCAGAGACCAACAGTGTGTTCTTTACAGTTGTGCTTCCTTTTATCAGTGCACAACCCCCTGGCACAGGAACCAGAGTATTAAGAGGAACAGAACTTTACATTTAGCTTAGCTTTGTTTTAGCAAAAATTATGCTGTTTCAATGTTGTGGACAGTTCCTACGTTATGCCATTTACTACAGTAGCTCAATTTTTCATAATGTTAAACAGCAGATGGCTGTGTCCCTATGTACACCGTTTCTGTAAATTGATCTGAACAGTAGACGGTGAGGTCTAGCCATCATAGCATCACTTGGTCAGCTGAAATTTATTTGATGAATATGTACTTTTGCGCATTTGACAATAACTGTAATCCTTTATTGGTATTCATGTAATATATTATTGATTTACATGTGTGGAGTGTGACCAAACAATTTGAATTAGACGATGGAAGAAGACGGTAGCCTTTAGAAACATTATTAACAACACATGCACACACACACACACACACACATAAACAGACAAACCCACAAACTGCTTTTGTGTGTCCTAATGAGAAAACAGTGAAGGGTCTTATTCACACAACTTAATTGTTGTAGGGGCTTATTCTGGGCTTCTTTAAAGCTCTTTAGTTGATCACCATCAGGCAAACAGCTGACGCTAAGGGCCTGAAGAGGAACGGCTGCTGTTTGCCTGCATGTTGAGCTGGTTTAAGTGCTTTACATCCTGTTCTGGTTAAAAGGAGACACCGTTGGTTTCCCATTTACCGTCAGACATCGGGAGAAGCAGTTACTCTGGTCAAGGCTTCATATAGATCTGTTTGGTCCTATGTTCTGAATTTGTCTTGATCCTGTGCAGCCTTTGTTTCAGCTGACTTTTTTCTGTTAATTTGGCAGAGCAATTTCTCAGAACAGACAGAATGGTAACCAGGCAATTAAAAAAAACTACCTAAAATTTTCTTAAAGAATATATATGCTTCAGCTGGCTAAATTGAAATTATAACTGTTAAAGTTACTAATGTGGCTGTTTTTTTTACTCTTCCCTGTATTTGTTATGTGACTGCGGCACATGGATTTTCATATATACCTGAACCTCAGAATCCAGCATCCTGGAGAGACATAGACGATGCTCACTCCACTCCTTCAGTTGGCACCCCTGGGCCGTCCAGTGGGGGACATGCTTCTCAGAGTGGAGACAACAGCAGTGAACTTGGTAGGAAAATATTTCTATTACATCATAATGTGCTTGGTTGAAGTGGTATCAGTTTATGCCATCATTTTATATTACAGAACTTAAGCAATATTTTTGTATTTGGATTTTGTTATCCCAGTAAGAAGGTATTCTGGTTTATTATTTGTTTTTCGCTCTTTAAGATAATTAAAAAAATTAATTGAGGACACAATATGTGTTTAATGTTCTCAAATGGTCAGTTTAATTTATGTTTATTTGTAGTTCAGTTATTTGGTTAGTTTTATTTGACTTCAAATTTGTAATAAATTTATATCCCTTCAATGCTTGGGACACTTGAGACAGTTTTTTCTTTAATGTGTTCTGTGTAATTGCTTTAGTAAAAATAGATTATGAGACTATTATGCGGTGCAAAAGAAGGATAATCAGGACATGATTATCATGATTATTATTTTACACCCATGTGAAATGTTTGGCAAAACAGCAATGTCAATACTTTTTCTGAATTGCAATATTATCGCTAAGCAAGAGAATACGACAGAAGCATTAGGCTGTGGTATTTTCCCCACACCAGACTTTTTTTTAAACAACAGTGGGGGACACCCAAAGACCAGGGCCTCTCGACCCCAAAGAGCCTGCATTAAAGAAGGGGAAGAGAAATGACCCCTGCTAGCCTTAAGAACAGAACATTTCAAATACTAGTTACAAAGGAAGGGTAATATCTGGGGTGATCAGAGATAGAGGTTGGGTCTGGATCAGGGACATCTACCTACTGCTTCTCCAGGAGACACTTTGATTATTTGGTGTTTCTTCCTTTATCATTCTAGTGATGGGCAAAGCAAACATCTTTTTTCATTACAAGTGAAAGGGGGGTCTTACATCAGTCTCCCCAGCTCGTGTTCAGAGGTTACTGGACCTCTTCAAAGCACCTGTGTCTTGTAGGGGGGTCCCTATGGTGCTGACATATCAGTAGAAGTTCCTGCTGTTGAGTAACCTCATGCCTTCTTTATGTTAGGTTAGATGTTTGAGTTACGAAAAGGGAAAATAGTCTGAACTCTAAAGGGTTTAGACCTCTTATAACTGCTGTCTCACGTCTGTGAAGCATAAGAGTGTTTTTGTATTAGTGTGTTTTTATCACTTTGATGATGGTGTTGGTGGTGGGGGGTTACACAGCAGAGCCTAGGAATGTCCATCACAAAGACCAAAAAGAGAACAAAAGGAAGCTGCAGGACATTCCAGGCCAATGTTCACCTCTATGGGCACTGAAAGACACAGGCTGAGACAGGATGTTTACATCTATATCTGAACCTTCAATTAAGGTTAAATCCCAGCATGATGTTTTACACAAGTATAGTGGACCAACAACAAGTGTCAAGAGCTAATGCCTCTGTATGACACCACATAAGCAATACCAGGCATTGCTGTGGTCAATATCACCCAACCGTGTACCAATCCCATGATCCTCCAGATCATATTATGGCTACGGGTGACAAGAGACATCTGATCAATACCTTTTAAGTAAAAAAAGTGAAAAATATATGATCATCAAGTATGTCTAGCAATTATCCAGTCTGTTGCATAAGTCGAAGTCAGAATCATGGCCCTCTTGGAGAAGTATAGTTAGTGATAGATTGAGGTCATAGTGAGCCTATTAAGCAAGCAAACAGGATTTATTCTGTGATGCGTGTGAGGTGGCAGTCATCAGACCCAGATATTATGTGCAGAGCCCCTTTGTCTCCAGGACATGTTACTATATCCAGTTCATCTAATTATCAGCATCAGAAGAACAAGGCATTTTAGGTTTTGTCATCTCTTAGACTATGAAGGTACACTGATATGACATGCTTCCCATCAAGAACTGAATTATAGGATTGTGGGAAATTGCATATAAATTGACAGTATTTTTTTCATTTTTTACTTATTTTTGATATTTACTAAGAGGTTTTTCTTAATTTGTGAAGAGAAGGTATTAACCAAAATATGGATGAAAACTTGAAGTCGCTTCTCCATGTCTTAGGGTGCTGTTTTTTCTTAAACAGCCTCAGGGCTTACTCCAGCCTGCCTCTAGGCTGCTGTGGCCCCCCTCTGCGATGCGCGTGCAGACTCCAGGGCTGGGGAGTAAGGTAGGGTTCTGGGAGCTGCAGAGAGCAGCAGCCTTTCAAGAAAGTGCAGTCACACAGGCAGCATGGGCCAAGTTGCCAGGAAACAGTCAGAAACGATTAGCATCGGGTTGGATCAGCCCTGCGGCTCTCACTTTCTGGAACAGGAGGAGAGAGGCTCGGGAGGGTGGGGGTATGTTTGGTGTTGAGTCTTTCTTAGATGTGATGATCTTGGCAAGCTGTATTTATCTTTTTAATTCTTTTTTCTGTCTTTATTTTTCTTTCTTTATTTTTTAATTATTTTCTTTTTGTTTAACTATTCATTTTTTTCTTTATTCTATTTTCTTATTTTTAAAACAACTTTTAGTATCAACCGGACTATTTGCTACTCATTTATTTCACGTTTTTCAAAGCACATGCTCAGTTTCTCACCTGCATTGCTTGTTAAACTATTGGTCAGCATTTAAACAAGCCAATTGCGATGCTACAAAATACTAGCAACACCAGAAGTGATGCAACAAAATCAATCACAAATTACAGTGTAGGAAGTTTCATAATCAAAATATTATATAATTAAAAATAAATATTTTTTAACATTACTCAAATACATTTGTGATTGATACAATCTTTATGTTTGCACAGTCAGCCCTTTACACATTTGTTTACGTACTATTTTCAACATCTGAGGAAAATGATACTTTTATTATGGCTTTTATCAACTCATAATAGTCCTTTTACAGTTAAAGCTAGTATGATACAAATCAATCAGTATATGACCTATCAGCCCCAACGTCGCAGAAACAGAAATAATCTAAAATAGAATCCACTGTCTCTCGTTGCTGATTGTGTCTCAACCAGCTAGGACAAAACCTCTGATTAACATAGAAAAGCTACTTTTTACTGCATATCACAGTGTCGGGTCGTGTTTGGTTAGGACACAATGTCAGCATCAGTCTGTCTAAAGCCCATCTACCACTGCCCCTCCTTTTTATATTTAAATGTCATTATTCATTAACTGAAATATTAATGCATGAGTATGGAACATACAGTCGCTTTGATTGATGCATCCCCAAAAACAAGAGGACACAGCAAGGCCTTAAGAAAATCTTAAGGAAAGTAGGGTTCCTGTCCCGCCTCCAAGGAGGGGAACCTCAGATACATTATTCACACACCCTCCGGGCAAGCTTTCAAGGTATCTCTACCCTCAGGGCAAGAAAAATAAGCATGACAGTTAAAAGTAAATTATCTTGCCTGATGCACAGTTAATGGAAGAGAGATAGAGGAAAAGGAAGGGAAAAAAATATAAAGAGGGAGGACAAGACGGAAACCTTAGTTTAAAAGCAGTCTGCTGCCTCAGTCAGTGTATATTCTTGCCGTGACCTTAAACTTGTCCAAGGTTTAGCATTTACCAATGTTAAGGACTGATCTTAACGGAAATGTGTGCACAATTCTAATTTCCATTATGCACACTGTAAAGTTTTGGAAAAAACAACTACATGTCAAACATGGGATTGACTAAAATAAATATTGACTAAACTAAATTGATGCTTTGGATAAAAGCATCTGTTAAATGCCTAAATGTAAATAATCAAATGTTTTGGACTGAAGATGGTTTACTCCATAAATCATGCAAAATTCATAGAGCTTGCTACTGTTCAAAAGTAAATGGTATTTTAACATTTTTAACAAATAGATGTTTCATTTGATGTCAAAGATATTACACTGATTTTAAATTTAATGCAATAATAACTCTAAATAGCTGAATTCCGCATTACAGAATGTCATTTAGTGTAAACAACTTTAATATTTTACAAAATAAAAAATAATTTTGTTGCATTGTATACATTTGTTGCATTGACACCTACTATTAAACAAACAGTCAAGTAAATCAAGGTTAGCAAATATGTACTGTAAAGCAGTTACCGATAGGAACTGTATAGCTGAAAACAATTTTATCAACATCCACCAAATGGGATTTGCTGTATGTTTTGCGTTTTTTCCTTTAAGTGCAGATGCAATATTCTCTGTACTGTGCCAAGACTCCATTCCCCATTCAAGCATAGAGCCTGGACATTCATTATGGCATGTCAAAGACAAAACTCACATTGAATTAATAGAACTGGGGTTGGTGCAGAGCTTTCCATGAGATCTCTGACACTGAGACAGAGAGGCAGATAAAAAGAGGAGGAGATGGCCCTCTATCTCTGTCTGTTGATTAGTGTTCTTTCTCACTGCATGGATAGTCCTTCTTGCTGTGGTCCTTGGGTTACTGTTGCTAATCAAAACAAGCCCCCCTGCATTGCTCTTTCACATCGTGTTTGTGAGTGGCACTGGTGATTGGTTTGAATCAACAGCTATGGTGTGCTGAAGGTGATGTTTTATCTCATTATTTTATCTCAAGTGGCTTTTATCTTTATCTTCTCCTCTTGCTTTCTCACCCCTTATGCTTTATTATTTATCAGGGGATGGCTTGGATAACAGCTTGGCATCTCCAGGCACAGGAGATGAAGATGACCAGGACAAGAAACGGCAGAAAAAGAGAGGAATCTTCCCAAAAGTGGCAACCAACATCATGCGGGCATGGCTCTTCCAACATCTCACGGTAAGACATGCTGAAATCTCCTGATCCCAGTGATATTAAGGTCTTTCAAAAGGCTTTCAAATATAGCATCAATTCTTAGCTTGGACATGTTGAACTCTGTCTGTTGAGTGCTTTTAAGAATTAGCTCACTTCCACTATGCTCATCTCAATGACTTTAATCCAAACTGCATTGAAACAAACCAGGTGTATTAGTATTTGTTCTGTGGTTTGCCTATCCATCTTGCTTGTCAAAACTGAAGTCAGTAGTGACCCTAATGCAGTTGTTTAGGCAAATTTGTTCCACCAAGCCTGATTTGTGGCATTTCTACCTCCCTCAAATCCCCCCCCCCCCCCCCTTAAATTCTCACCATTCTCTTCCATCTTCCTTTTTTCCATTCTCGTTCTGAATTCCTACACTTTCTAAGGGCTACACAGGTCCTGTACACATAGTAATCCTTTTCCTTTTACCCACCTTTGGAGTTTAGAAATAAAAAAGGAGAGCCTAATTGAATTATCCTCTCTGTTCCCAGCTCCCTTTCAAACCGATTTGTGAAGCAAGTGTTTCCCATTGCAGAATGTGTCCTCTGACAAAAACAGTGTTAAAGGGGACTTTGGCCTTTGAATGGCCCCCATTGCAACACCCAGGCGATCATGCATTCATTTGGGGTTGGGGCTGAATGAAAGCTGCAGGATTACGTTTTGTCGGTTCCTACTTTGAGCCAGTGTGCAACATTTTAGATGGGGGGGCTCTTACATATGGTCTAAGACTCCATCTTTTGTGACCTATTCAGAGGTCTGTGATAAAGACCCCCTGTGGTTCCAATCTTAAAGAAAGGTGGAACATTAAGATTCAGTGGAACATTACAGTTATAACTGTTAGATTCACTGGAACAAGATAGAAAGATCTCAATTGGCATGCTAATTAGGACAGGGGGCGTTTTAATAGACATAAGAGTAATTAATGCAAATATGACTGATTCTTAGAAAGCAAAGCAATTACAGATGCTAACAAATGCAGTGTCAGAAATATTTTTCATTAGCACATTTTGCAAATGTGAATGAACATTTGGGGTCCTCAACATGGTCCTCAAAACTTTATTTAATTTAGCATAACAGAAAGCAATCATAGTTAACCTTAAGCCCTGGTGAATGGTTTTGATAAGGTTTTGTAAAGATGGGTCCCAGAGCACAGCTCAGATTTGACTATCACTGGGCTATCTAAAAAGAGGGTGGGGCTTACAGTCATTCATCAGCAGAATGACAGCGACCAAGCCAGAAGGTAAGCAGGGAAATTGTTGGCAGCACCATTAGTGTGTTTGTGAGACCCAGAGAGAGAAAGAGGTAGAGGAAGGCATGTAACAGGGCTCATCTTTCATCAGTGACCACAGGAGGTGAGTGCCAAAATTGGTGCACACCCACGACCTTGTGCTGTCCATACATTCACCCCTGCCTGCCATCTGCTGCCCTCACTCTGCACTCACAGTGAGAGCAAGAGGATCAGGGGCCAGGGGCCACCACAGGCCACCAAGGGCCAAGCCCTATTCAACCCTAAACAAAACTCTCCATTGTCTCTCTTTCACACCCACTCGATCATTTGTCAAGTAATGTCAAATAATGTCAAACAAAACCATGAGCGCTCAGCCAATAACATGGGAAATTCAAGAAAATTCTCAAACTTGATACTGCCTATGCAAACTCAGTCTATCAAACCTAGTGCTGTAAAATCTGGGTTCTGTGTTTTTAGCCTTTGTCTCATATGACACAAATTGACTAAAGTTTGGATGTGATTAGTTATTAAAACAAATTACTTCAGAAAAAGGGTGAGGTCATATTGATTAACTTATTAAAGGCCACTTAAACTATTTAAATGTTTGCATGTGTATCGCTGTATTAATCCTCTGGCATTCTAAAATGTTCAATGCAATCTCACTCCACCTTTCTCTGTTTTATTCCTTTCTTCTTTTTAACTGTGTCTTTAATTGTGCAGCATCCATATCCATCCGAAGAGCAGAAGAAACAACTAGCACAGGACACAGGACTTACCATCTTACAAGTAAATAACTGGTGAGTAACCTTTGATCTTTGGCATTTGACCTGCCAGCCATTTGCCCGACTCTTTAACACTTAATGTTATGAGTACTAAGTTAGGGTTGGGGATCTTTGTAACATTTCCATTATAAGTCCTGTGGTCTTGTCTTATTATTTTTATTTTTTAAGGGTGTTTAAAGCTTCTTATAAACAGGCATATAAAAATAAAAAATATCAGCAATTATGAGAATAACTGATAAATTCTGATTCTGGAACACTGTTCTATCATCTAATAAATGTTTTTGTAATAAAAATTTGTTCTAATATTACCAATTTTGACTGATAAAACTATGTCAATAAATGACATGTAAAATGTAATCTATGACATTACTAACCTATTTTTAGTTTATGGAATTTATATTATTTTAATTATGAAATATTGTGTTCACAACAATTGCAGACATGTTTCTTCATTTTATACTTTTTTTTATTTAGATTGCATTTAAATGTATATTTTATGTTTTAAATGTAATATTCTATTTGATTTACTTTAATTTACCACATATATTGTCATAATAACTATTTGTCAGTTACTAAATTTATTAACAGAAGCTGACTACAGTAAATAATTGTTATTAGAAAAACTGCTCATTTTGGAATTTCTTTATTTGAACATTTTATTTTATTGGATTTTATTATATAAGGCAATAATGTAGGTTGTATTTCATTGGATTTTTTATCGCAAAATTTTATTTATTGCAACAAAATGAGATGTTTACAAACTTTTGGGGAGAAACCTATTGTCTATTGACTAATATCTTCCCTCAGTGCATGTCAGGTACATTTCCTGTCTCTCTGTTACAAACTGCTCAAGCATATTAGTGCCTGAAAAGCAGTTAGGCTAATCATACCCTGAGGCTGCTAGGCCAGTGCTGTATCAATTGAATATTTATTGAGCAATGACCCCTTTACTTGATTTATTAATGCGTTCCAGCAAGACACATTACCTTTAGCTTTCGAGCAAATAAAACAAAAGTTTACTTTGAAGTGCTGCTAAAAATGAAACTAAAGTAATCTGAATCTTAGTTTTATTAGACATTAAAATGATTTTGTGGTTAGTGTGTTGTGAATTGTGTTCAATTAAGGAATAGGGTTTTCAGTACACATTGTCAACAAAACATCTGATTGCTACTCAGTCATGTCTAGAAAAAGTGCATTAGATTTTTATTTTTGTAAATTCTTGACAGCTCCATTAATACAAAGACCCAGAAAAAATGTAATTAATAAAAATTTTGCAGTAAATTAAAGCGTGGTGAAAAAATATATGTTTAAATAACAATAAAATACAGTGCATGCAGTCTCTTTTTGTAATTTTGCAATTTTTTAATTTCCTGTCTGAAAAATTTCCTTTTAATTTCCTTTTTAAAATCTGTCAGGTTTATCAATGCTCGAAGAAGAATTGTGCAACCCATGATTGATCAGTCTAATAGAGCAGGTAAACATCCAGAGATTTAAAACAGCTTCACCCCTGTTTGTACATTGTATATATACACTTATGGATACACTGTTTTGTTCTCATTTTTAGTAAGTCAAGGAACTGCTTACAGCCCTGATGGTCAACCTATGGGTGGCTTTGTGTTAGACGGCCAACAACACATGGGTCTTCGGCCTGGTGGTAAGTAATGTGTGGACAATAATTGCTATAACTCTTGCATAACTCAGTGCTCCATTAATTTACTATGAAAGATGCTCAACATTTTCACACGCTTTATTGTTTTTTTATATTTGTTTCTTTATCCTATAGGTCCCATGGGAGGCATGGGTATGAACATGGGTATGGATGGACAGTGGCACTATATGTAAACACCATTTTGAAAAACATAAACGTAAGGATATGGTTTGGAATTTAGAATATCCCTTTTCTTCTCCCTCTCAGCATGTAAAATGTGATTATAGTGGCGATTCTCCCTGCGACAACCCCCCCACCCCCAACATGCACACACACCTTACATCTAGGGCTCTATCTCCACTGCCTGTCTCTGACAGTCTACAAATCAAGACGTATCGCTCACTGTGGGCGGCCTGGCATGCAGAATTTTATTTAATACTGACACTGTGCTGCCCAATGAGCCCCTCCATAATGACACTTACCTTGATTAATAGAGCTCTTTATATGTAAATAGACACCGCATCCAGTTCTCCAATCGTGCCAACACAGCCCTTTCCTCTCAAATAACAACCTCAGCCTCTGCTAATGAACGAAGAACATAGGGGAGGTGAGCTAGGGTTAACACCCCCCTACCAAAACCAAAGGTATATAGAGATATCATATGCTGCAGTTCGCACGAGCCAAATACATGCAGATGAAATAATTTCCAGACTATTTAATCGTACCTTTTATTGAATTATCAATGAGTCGTTACTGTAATTACACCATTTAGAGGAATGTTTGCTGTTTTTAATTTTCTCTGGCTAAACACCATATACTGGTGGGTCATTAAGATTATTATACAGCTCTATTTTTCTATGATGTGTAATAGTTTAAAGTATAAAGTGGATAGAGGCACAGTAATGATTTTAGAGACAAATTTGTGAATGTTTAATGAATTTTCCAATATTGTATTTTTGTTAAAGTTCTAGGTACTGAAGGGTCCTCAGTTCCAGTGCCAACAAGACTCATGAGGAGCTCATTTGTTTGGATCTAATCACACTCCTACCAGTTATCACCTACATTCACAAGACCTCCTAAACCTCATCAAGTGGATAATTATAAATCCACCCAAAAAACTATCCACAGGAGTACCAATATAACAAAAGAGTCAATCCTGAAGCATTTTACCAAATGAGAGACTTGCTAAAACATGTGAGGACCCTGATGTTTTTTTATTATTATTATTTATTCTTGTTCCTGTCCAGAAGCACAGGGCCCACAACATTTGTGCACTTTTGCTCAATCATAGAATGGATGCTCCATACAAAAATTTTACCATACTCACATTTGCACACACTCGTATTAAATGCATTTTGCCTAAACACACAGCAGTGGAAAGATGCTAAGAGTCCTTGGAAAATTTTGAGTGTATGATGAATGTTTTTTGGGTTTATGCTCTGTTTGTGTCATTGACTAGTTTTAGACGTTTACATTTATGACTCTACACAGTAAAAACTGAGAGGAAATGGAACTCAAAGAGACTCACTGCATCCTTGTGGCACACCTGACACAAATGCCAGTATTTAAAATTACAAAGTATTTCTCAGAAGATTGTTTCAAAAAGTATCACTGAGGAAATAAGTTGTTTTTATTTGTTAAATTGGGATGGAGAGCAAAAGCGCTGTTGTAAATTTAAGTAGGAGTTTTAAACCACTATAGTTGTTCGATTGTACATAATTATGTAAATGTTATTTGTAAGATGTTATTTGTGTCATTTCGGCATCATCCTTTGATGCCTAATAGGCATCATCCTTTAAGAACGAAGGTGGGATATTGTCCATTTCAGTCTTAGTTTTGTTTACGGAAAGTCGATTATATGTTTTTGATGTTCTGATGAGTTTCCATTTTCCTTTTAGAAGTCTTTTAAATCCAGTACTTCAGTATTTCTACATCAAAGTTCGAGTTCTTATAATAAACGCTTCATTTTCAATATGCAAATATGCATCTCTGTTGTTTTAAATGTTGCTGTTTACTTGAATGCATTGCGTCTTAATATTAGGTAATATTAGGTATAAGTAACTGGTATAAGTTCTTGAGTTTTTTAATTAAAAGACATCCACTCGAACAATTTATAGAAAATATTGTACTAAATAATTTGCAAGAAAAACAGCACAAACAAACATTTAAAAATATTATACATGTTCAAACTTAGCAAACGTTCAAACTCTGAACTGAAATTAAAAACCGGCGTTCTGCATCAGTGCGGAACATCAAAAAATGTAAAAATACTGATTTCTTTAGCACGTAAAATAATTCCCTTTAAAACCATCTAAGATTTGTCAAAAGTTATAAAAATGTTGCTACTATGAAAAAAAATAATCACATAAATTCAATATTTCAAATAATTCTACAGTCTTCCGCGTACATATATATTTACTTCTTTTTCAAAAACAGTCAAACCATACACTGACAAAAAATGTTTTTTTTATTCTCCCCGCTTATTTCGACCTCCAGCTTGTTTCTGTAGTCTGCAGTAGTGGTGAGAAAATGCTGTACTTTCGTGGTCATTTATCAATGTCAGCGGCGTAACGATCTCCACTGCAGTATTGATGAGGAGAATTACATTGCCGCTGGAGGAGAACCCATAGGCACAAAAAACTTGCAATAACGTGAGGGCCAATGCCCTTGCATGTAATGTAATTTCTTGCGATAACAGAATTATTTTAATGGAAATTTCTAATTTTATAACAACAAATAAGGCTTGTTTTGCTGCAAAATAGGAAGGACATAAAATTACTCTTTGTTTACTTATTATTTGAATTCTTATGATATGACAAAAAATAAAATGAATAAATAACAAGATCTGAATTTTAAAAATTATAGGCGTCGCTCTAACGACTTAAATCACCTTGACCTTTTAAATCAAGCTATGCTTTAAATTGGTTATTTAAAATAAGTAGCATTTACTAGCATGTATTTTTTGAAAAGAAAAGTGACTCGATTTATCTTATTAAAATAGTCGTGTTCGTCTCAATATTGCGCGATATAAGCCTCCTCTAATGTAACCTCAATATACAGTTAAAGTTCAAATATCAAATAGAACATCAAAACAACTTTAAAGATCCTTAGTACCAGAGCCAACGCTGATACAAAGACCTTAAATGCTGAGTGGATATGTCTTATCTTATCTATAGTCAGAGATAAATTCGTTGTGAAAGCTGCCGGAAACCACAGAGCCGAGTGAAATATGGGTCATCTTTCCATATCTGGAACATCAAGTAATAGAAATACAAATTAAAATGGGGCATGCGCAGTCTATTACAATCGTTCACAACTAACAATATTTATGCACTGGTCTGGAACAAAATGATTCCGTTCTCTTATGTTTAATGCATATTTGTGTTTGAAGTATTCTGTTGGAACCCTGCGTAATATTGCTTGTTTTAATCCTGTTGATTGTTTTGTTATTCAAACTTAAACACAGTAGTGTTACATATAATAAAACATAATAAAATGACTACAAACATTTAAAACAAACAATAGGGAAAATCTTCTTTTAAATAGAAAGTATTTTGCATTTGGCAGACGTTTTTATCCAAACAAGCGCAGCGATAAATCGTAAGGAGGCAATAGCATCAGCCACACACAGTCACAATTTCACCAAGATTTACGTTTATTCATTGTTCCTTTTCTTATTTCATAAGACCATTGTATTTTCTCGTTTATTTTGGCATACAAACTTGTACCAATTTTCCTTGGATTTTCTCTTTAGCGCGATTCACAGTACAATTTTGAACCCATACTCCTAATTGAAGCGAATCTTAAAACGAAAGCCGTGGTCTTTAATGATGTGTGATAATACTTATATTTAACAGCAACTGGTGCAACTACGTGCAATAACTACTTTAAACAGTACAAACTATCAGTGTATGATTATGCCAATTATGAGTTTATAAATCAGCCTGTCATAGCTGTTGCCATTGGTTCTGTGCACCCTTCATCATTTCAACAACAGTTTAGATCTAGGTTTGAGTGTTGAGAGTGAACTACAGCCAAGGACCAGTACAGCCAAACTTTCTGAATCTATCTTGTCAAACACTATTTTTATTGTGTATATCTCCTCTCTCTGGATTTCCTGAGTGGTCATGTTGAGAATCTGGTCCATGTGAGGAGATGTTTATCCCCTGGTTACAGGATAGTCAGAGCGATTTGTGTTAAAATTAAGGCCAAAGAAAATTAGGTGGGGAGGCCTCTATTTGGTTTTATTTGCTACAATGCTTGTGCCAAGGGGTCATAGGTCAAAGTTGAAAATGGGGCCAGGAGAAGAGATATCTTGCTTGTAACACTGATTGTTCCACATGCCTGGAGTTCTGTGCATTCTCTCTTTCAAGTCCTGGAAAGCTCAATCAACGATAAACAACTGTATACCATGAGCAAAAGCAGAATCGTTTAATCAGGTAAACAAATTAATCTTTGCTGATTTAGGGATATCAACATGGACTGTTAACAAATAGATCAGTAATAGCACATTATCATTAATAGTATTATTTATTTTATATTGTCGGTCAAATCCAATTAAATTTGTTGAATCAAGTCAGGGACGCTATAAAGTTAGGTTTCCCTTTAGTTAAAAATGTCAGACTTAAACTTACCATGCGAAGGTCCCAGCTGCAAGATTTTCATTTTTATTAAGATCAGAAGAAATTCAATTTGCACAGTTATGCTGGACAACGGACCTCAACCATCGGCCAGATATTACAGAATTAAAGTGACACATGTCGGTCCAGGTTTTCTTTACCTGACAGCTTTATTTCCACTTTGTCTCTTGGATCTGACAGCTTCACCCACTGTAGTTAGTGTCAGTTCTGTTTGTAATATAATAACATCTTATTAACTTTCATATTTGTTATGACTTAGATATTAAAAGCATACAAAATATGCTGTACTAAATAGCAAATTCAATTAAATAGCTTATTGTAAATGTTTTTGTAATATTGCAAACTCAATGAAGATCATAGCTTTACCCTGCAGTACCACAATCGATTTTAGTATGGCATCCCATTTTAAGTACTTCAAACAATGTGTGCAATCAAGAGACATGACAGTTTAGTCTCTACTTCCCTGATTAATACTCATTCCTTGAGTCATGTTTGCCATTGGTTTAGCCTTACATTTTAGAGTACCATCTATCAGAAAGTGTTTGTGTTAGCAACTGTTCTATAGCATAATTGCTCGCACATGTGGAGCAAGTTAGATTGGGCATGTGTTGGTAAATTAGATATCGTATATCGGTTGGAAGGAGATGATGAATTATGGGTGAAAGGGTGAACCAAGAGGTATGACTCAAACGTGACTTTGATTATTAAACTAATATGGCTAGCTTGCCTAAACACAATATGCATAAAACAAAACCCAACAATGCATGTTCCATTAAGACACACATTCTAATAATTATTACAGTAATTGCAATTTTTAAATATTATAGTTATAAAGCCATTTATTTTATTGTTCATGTAACTTTTCATGGTTGTACTGTGAAGTTCTTTTGGAACAATATAAAACATAATTTATATTGTACACACAACAAAATACACAAAGTGCTGAAGGAATAAATGCAATCTTTGAAATTAATCTACACTCACTTGAAGGCCAGGCTAAGGTCTGACACACACACACCTTTCAGGTTAAGATGTCAGTGGGAAGAGAATGTTTCAAAAGTCAGCCAGCACATCTGGTTCTGCATTAGGGCCTCAGTGGATCAAGCCAGCTGACAGACAGCACAGGGCAGGAAAAGGTAAAGAGGGCCCTGGGTGGGGGTTGGAGAGGAAACTACTGAAGCTGGCCAGGAGACATGACTCCAGGTGACACTCAAGTTAGATTTCTTAGTGAGCAGGACTTGTACTCCATGAAATGTCTTGGCACTGGTATTCAGTACACTAACTCCAGAAATGTGGGGGAAAATAGTAGCTATAGTTAAGACATAAAATAATATGGTATATGTTTTTGTTTTAACATCATTTTATCAGTTTTATATTTTTGTAGGTTACAATTCTACAAATTAGTTATGTAGTTACTGTATATAGCTATACAAGAGTTGTAATAATTATACCTAAAGACAGGGAAGATTATTTTCTCCAATAT
>JBAJNP010001937.1:0-32973 GCA_036877545.1 Yasuhikotakia modesta | reverse complement strand
ATATATTCTGTGAAGGGTGAAGGACCATGAAATGTTTAAATCCAATTTTAAAAGTGGAATGTCTTACTTGTCTGTCAAACTATGTATGCATTCATGTGTTGGAGGAGGCATGACTTTGTCTCGCAGAGGAAGGTGGGGTTCTATGCTTTGAAAGCTTAGTTGATATTGCTAGCCACACTGAAATTGTCTACTCTATTAGGTATTAAGGTATTAAAGTGCATCTCATAATGCATAATCTCATAAATCAAATAACTATTTGAAATATGTGGCACCTAAAATAGTCCTCCTGAAACATTAATACACTACATTGCTTTCCAAACTATTTTGTCTTGTTTGTTTGACTTGTTATTTATTTACAAATGAAATCCAATCCAATTATATTTGTTTGTAGGTTTAACAAAGAAAAAACAATATTTCCACCAATATTTTCACTTAAATCCACCAAAAATATTCAAATAATTTTTGTTGATGGCTTGGTAATTCTTGTCAAGTTTTATTATACAGCTAAATCCTACAAATGTTGCACCCATGGATTCTTGTTATGTTATGTTATATTATATGAAACCCTTTGGTGAGAATCTCACATGGATGACAAATGTTTTGCCCTTTTTGCAACCAGATCTGACAAGGCCAGAGAAGAGAGGAAGTGCACACAGGCCAGTCTCATCACATAAATCTCACAAGCTGACCCCTAAAAACAGGCCAAAAAACTAAAGCGAAAGATCATTCATAAAACCTGCCATGACAAGCAGGCATTCTTTCAGACAGTATGGATCTTTATCCCTTTATTTTGTGTTTATTTATTGGTTTTTTTCATTATTGGTTTTGTTCAAACAAGCTTTGTCTGTCTCAGGACTTTCACCAGACATTTTGTAAGGAAAATGTTAAGCAAAGATGAAAATGTTATAAAAATGAAAAAAAAAAAACTAAAATGCACATGAAGAGACACTAAGGGTGGAAACATATTTTAAATAAAAACCACTTTTGACTGTTTGACAGATTACATGGTAGGGCTTGCATATGAGAAATGGGTTAAATGCCTAAATTCTGAAAAAAAGTTCCTTTGTTAGGAAAAAACAAATGAGCTTTTCATAAAGAAAAATTTCCATAGGAAACATTTACACAAATTAGACAGTTGACATGCAATACGATCACTATTATTACTAAGGAAAAATGATATGTGTGGGTAGCACATAACAATAATGTAATTTGTTTCTGGATAGGTTTGATTAAAAATAAGTCAATGTTCTGTGTCCTGTTTTCTATGCAGTTCTTTTCCTTTTTTGAAGTATGTATTTACTGTTAACCTGTTTTGAAAAGAATTGAATAAAAACTGAATTGAATTGTGCAGCAAGGTGATGACATCATTACACTTCACATCTCACAAGTTTTTAGCCACTATGTTGACATTTAGACACTTCATGCATCAGTTATTATGGTCCTTCAAGCAAATCCCTTTGTTCAGTCCAAATCATGTGGTAGGACCCTCCACAGTTGCTGAGTGAGGTAAGAAAACAAACCATTTGAGTTAATGGATGACAGCCACAGTCCCATGACTGTATATTTACTTATGTCAACTTAAGACGTTGGACACTGATTACATATATCGCGGGGATCTGTCAATTACTCCACTGAATAAACTCCACTTCAGTTACTTCGCTGAATAAACATGGGCACAGGTTCACACGGGTAATGGCCAGTATGAATCTTAGCATCTTTATATTATCAAGAAATGGTCAACTCACAAGTTTTATTTTACAATTATAATGTAAGATTGGTTGTGAAAATCAATAGGCAAATATTATACGACATTGGTAGTTAAGCTTGTTTGGAGTGTGTAAAGCATGCTATAATGAAAAAGTAATCTTAAAAAATGACTGTGCCTAATTTTTTCAGTGCCATACAAACAAGTCAGAGGGGGTGATAAATGAGCATGCTCTACGCTGGGTCATCCATCACCTTCGCTGTCCGTTGCCAGCAGGAACGTGACAGGAACGGTCAAATAACGTTTAGCACACGGGACCTGGTGTTGGGGGGGAGATTACTACTGTCAGGGCCATAATGGATTTGCCTAGGCCAGCCAAACAGCAGCCAATCAGCAGTCTGTGGCCACATTAGCATAGCTATCACAGGGCCAGGCAGTCGGCAATGGGGCACACTTGATTGACAGATGGAGGTGGCCGCTCGGCAGACATGCAGCCATGCTGAGGCCAAACAGAGAGAAGCCAATTATGGAGAGATGCAAGGACATTCATCATTCAGTTAGACACCTGTCCTGCTCTCACAAAGGAGAGAACCTCCATTCCTGCGCTCAGAAGATGCTCATTAGATTGAACCAGAGGAAATAAAGGAAACCGGTGCTTTGTTGTCAGTGCACAGTGCAGTAAGACAAATGGAAAGCAAGGCTGAGCACTAACGGCTGGTAATCCACATCTGTGAATGTATAAATATAAGACCTTCCTTAATCAGCACTCTTCGTGGAACTTTAACTCCTTTTTAACCCTGTGGCATCTCTCTCTCTCACTTTTATCTACATCATCTCTCCTAACATCCTTCCTTCCTAACATCCAACAGATATGCTATGTAGGTCTAACCACCAGCCTGCCCGTAATTACAACTAAACTCACAGCTGTTTACACTGTAAGATACTCTTCAACACAGTGAGTTTGAATGACAGATTAAGGTGGAAATATAACAAAATCTCCAGAAAAGTGTGCCTTTTTTATTTCTACAACATAAAATTCTGTTAAAATGGTGTAGCTGCTTTTCTGTTATGTGAGGAGCAATAATAATAGCAGACACTTAAAGGTGCATGCAGAAGTCCGTCATCCTGGATATAAACATCACACTGATATTGTAATATTTGTTACCAAAATAAAATGAACATTCAGTTCCATGACTTGCTCTATGTAGAATTAAACTGTTATTGCGCTACTTATATGACTAAATCTTGTGTGTACATAGTTTTAAACTTTCACAACTAATTTCTGAAAGTAATATTAAATATACATTTCCAATTGTATAAAACATTTTAATGGAGAAAATTATTCAGTTCATCTTTGTAGGCTCAGGTAGCTCAGGTACACAAAACGGGCATGTCAACTGTTAATCTGCTATGAACATATACCAGCTTATGAGTTTGTAGGTACTGGTGTAAATCTATTATTTTAGTCCAATTATTTGGATGACTTTATTTAAACAACTATTATAGCAAATGGATACTTTGTTCCTCTGTGAATGTGTACAAGCCAAGAAAAAAACATTCTTCCTTCCCTAAAATTGATTCTTGAAGATTGATCTTGTCTGGCTGGCCAATCAGTTTCTCATTGAGGTCATGCCTCATTGGTGTGGGTTCCACCCCCTCCACTGATAAGTCCTCTGCTGCAGAGAAATTAACAAACGTTTGACATTTGTTCCACGTCCCATTGCTCAATAGCCAAGGCTGAGCACATGTTTAATCAACATTCATGTCCCCGAGGGAGCACTGTGGGCTTGCATCATCACCCTCTGCCACATTACCAGCCTGTTCCAAGTGCACCATGGGACTTCAGGGGAGACAGTTGGCACACATACCGACTGAGGGTGAATCCACATGGGATATGGGGGTAAACATTGTCTTTTAATTCCATACTGTATTGGAAAAAAAACTATTTCCAGAACCCATTGGTCCCCATGGTTTTAGTGAAACTCCATGTTCTGCTGGACCAAATGTCACTCATGCATGAGTGCCTTGCAGAGGCCATGCTGAGAACCATGCTAAGATCACAAGCGTGATGGGATATGATGTCCATGCTGAAATGTTTACCATTACAGAAGGTGCATAAACAAATCAGAGAAGGTGAGATGTAGCTGAGGTCTATTATGTATACATAATAGAATTAATACACAATGAGATTCACAGGCACGTAAACATATACAAACATACCGACTAATTTAACTATCAAATTCAATTCAGTTCAAATGTATTTTTATAGTGCAGTTTTACAATGTTGCATTGTTTAAAAGCAGCTTTGCATGTGATGAAAAAACACAGAAAACACGTAAATTATGAAATGTGTATTACATTTTCTGCGCTCCTTGCTGCACAAAACATATACTTACACACTCTCACACACATACTGAGGACAGGCTATGGTAATTCAGCTTTCCATGTGGGGAATTACATCAGCATGGGTGTGTGGTGCAGATCCTGTATAAGTGGATGTGCCAGAGGATGATGAATGACTGAGTAAATACACAGCATCCCAAGAGCCCTGATACAACCAGCCCAAACCCCCATCCATCTGAGCCTGGTCCGCATCACCTCATTTGTCAAGGAAAACCATTTTCTGTGCAGCCGAGCAGCCAGTTTGGGGTTACAGCTCTCTCCCTTATTACAACTGAGTGGATATGTGGAGGTCTCATACACATCTTAGGGATTCCTTTTGTGACTATATCCAGCATTTTTAAAAATATTCTAAGAATGGGATTTTTGCTTAATTGGTTGACATCCCTCAGTTCCTATTTATCCTATTTTCCATTTTAAAAATGATATAGGTCTGCAGTTGCTGCTTTGTAGTCGGTGTTGTATTGGGGAAAAATAAAGGTGAAAAATAAGATAAAAAGAGGCAATAAACTAGTACATTTTCTCTAGTAAATGTAATATGTGCTTCCACAGTGCTAGGGTGTTGTGGTTGTGTTGTGTTAATAATGCACTGCTTTGTGGTGGCTAAGCTTTACCGGGTGGTTACTGTGGTGTTCTGTGTGGTTTCTAGCTGGTTGCTTCTGGCCAAACTGAGCCAATAATAATCTGGTCACAAGAGATGGCTTGATTCTTACTTTATTGCAATCTACAGAATCACAATCTTTCAGTCCACTTTATCACCCACTAGACAAAAAGTCCAATTACTTAAAAAAATAAAAGCACAAATTTACCATTAATACCCACATCAAAAATAAACTTAAGTAAGTTTAATACTTGGGTTAGCCTTTAATATTAGCAATAGAAATGTTTGCCTTTTTAAATAAAATCCACTGTACTAGTAACAAGTTCTTGCAATGGTTCTTACGATCTGGGTATATGAGGTTTTATAATAAAGTCTGGATTTGTATGAATGGTATTTAGATACAGCTTGACACAAGAACAGAAAGAAACAAAGACTGAGAGCTGTCGTCATTAATTTGAGTCAGTGGTCGGTGCTGCCGTAATCTGCATGACCAGGGCAGTGACAAATGCCACTATTACTGCAGTGTGATCTAGCCAGCTTCATCTCCCGTTAATGTCACATCCATCAGGGCAGAGCCCTTCGCACCATGTCACAGAAAATTAAACTGCTTACAGATAAGGGCTAATTGCATGGACAAGTGCATGGTGATTGGGGTGATTGCACAAACTGTGCTTCTCTTGCGTACGCTTTCTTTGAAATATACACTTTTCCTTATTTTAGGGGTGGTTTTAAAAGCTGATATTTTAAAGGAATTTTTCAGTGACTGAAGCACATAAGAAAGCACATAAACTAAAAGAAAGTAATAAATGTGTTAAGTCAACTTAGCTAAACATTGCTTTGGAAACAACTTATAATAAATTTTGCAAAGAAAATGTATGGGGTGCTTGCCTTGGCAAAGCTTGAAAAGATTTTTCAATCGTGTTATTAACTATTTTTTTATTATGATAATCAGAATAACATTCCAAATCATTGTCATAATGCTAACATGTTTTAGCGTGATGCTAGAATAAATTAGCATGAAGCTAGCATGACTTAGCATAATGTTAGTATGATTTAGCACACTTTATTTATGATGTTGCTAGGTTGATCTAAATGGTTGCTAGGGAGTGGTCAGAAAGTTGTAAGGCCAATACCTAAAGCCCAGGTCAAATAAAGCCACCCGTAAGTGTCTACAATGTTCTAATGCTGAGATATGGCTTATGTTTTTATTACATGGTTGCTACGGTATAGTTAATAGTTGCTAGGGTGTAGCTAGACAGTTCGTGTAGCTAGGCGTCGTTAAACCAATAGACAAATGTGTTTCAAAAGAGCCAACTCCCACGTCTGTAGGATGTTCTCTGATGCCTCTCACCTTTATAAATGGAAGCCAATGGGGTGGTTGCTACTGTCAATGGGTACTGTAACTGGTTGCTAGAGTGTGGCTTTGGAGTTGTAATGCCACCTTTTGCTTCTGCCTGCTAAGCTAAGTGATATAAGCCCACCCCAAATCTCTACGACATTTTTTGCAGATCTCTGACGACAGAATTTCAGCCCCATGTTAAGTCCATATAATTGTTTGCCTACTTTTTAATATGCCCTTAAACACCGTGTACCGATCGCTGATAAAAGTCATAGCACACCCCTCCTCAATAAGCCGGTCGATTTAACCCCTCATTGTCAATTGTTGTACTAAAGTTTGTGTTTGCTGCACAAGCACCACTAATAATAAGCTTAAGTATATATTAACAATATGTTGGCTTTATCTTTGTTATTAGACATCGTTAGTTAATGCTATGTATTTAAACTCAATCTACTTTCCACACATCTGTTACATAGTAGCGAGCATTACTATGCGCGGTCTCCTGTCATATAGCACGTTAAAGGCTACATAACACTGCCCTCTAATGGCGTAAAGATTTACACGGTTTAACTTACAGTGCCAAGATTTAAAAGGTTTCGTTGTAAAAAGTTCTAGTAGACATATAATTAAATAAATAAAGATTATAAACTAATATATAATAAAAAAGTTAAATATAAACTACAGTATAAAACAATGTATTTTTTACGATTACAAAATAATGTAAAAATATATAAAAATGCTGTTAGTAATTACCACCATCATTTTCAACAATGCTATATGCTATAGTTACTACACGTATTGTTAATGTATTCTGTAAAGGTCAGTCACTGAAAAGCAGTTTTTTTAAAAGCTTTTTTGCACCATTTCAACTTCAAACTGATTTCCGTGGCAAAATACCACTCCTTTCTGTTTCATATATTTTTTGAGCCATGATTAGTTCACAGCTACGTCAGTCTCTGAATTCAGTGTTAAATATGAAACATAAATATGGTAGGATATATTTAATCACCTAGTACTGAGGGCAAAGGAACTATCGGTACCATATTGGCCTTATTTTTGTGATGAAAGGTTGCTGTTTTCAATTTCAGAAAGGAAACGTTAAGATATACAACCATTTTTTACGGTGATTCAATAATAACATATCCATGAGCCATATTCCGAAAAAACAGTGTCATGAGCACTGACATAAGCGTGAACTATTTTAAATAAAATAGCTAAAGCCTGCTTAAAAGTAGCTAGATGTCGCCAGCTGACATCACTGTGTCATAGCTGAAATTTGTCTGCCGTCTGCAGCTGTTTTGTTTACATTCAGCAGCTGTTTCATTTACATTAAGCAGCTTTTATCCAGAGTGACTAACAAGGTGAGGAAAACGCTGCTTCTCCACTAATCTGTGCTCACATACTCTATTTTAAAATAGCTGAATGCTCAATGGAGCTGTTCACTTTTGTCACCAGACATTGGAATGAATTACAGTTCCTTACATGTCACATAGCTGCTACATAAAGTCCTGATTTACAAATTTTACAAAATCGTTCAACACATCAGCTGTGTAGTGAATGAAGATATATCTACATGTAAAATGATTAAAAGGTAGGAGCGTCTTACTTAGTTGGGCATAGCCTCCATGTGGGTATAAAACTACGTAGACTACAGTCTACTTAAGAAACTAAGGTTTGTCCTAGATTCACTAGATTTATCGCTGGCTAAAGGGGGTAAAAATAAATGCAATAATGTGTTCTAACAAACAACACCTGGCCTTTAAAACACAGCTTCTTCACAGCTTCAGTTCACTTTTCATCTGTTTTATAGACAGCTTTAACGAATATCACAAATATTTGTTAACGTTTTGTAAAACATCATTGTCTTTGGGCCTAGATCTCGTGGCTTTTACCCGGGTTTAATTAGCAGGTGTCGCCAACATGCGGGTTTCGATGCAATTGCAGGTTGCAATTCAATAGGTTCACAAGCTTTGAATATCTTCGTTTCCCTCGTCACTACTACTGCTTATTTAAATGCCTGTTCAAACTGTTCATCTACTTTTATTGTATTGCTAAAATAACAGCGTTATCTTAGAGATTCTATTATTATGGGGGAGGTAGCAAACTCACCTAATCTACCAATGAAGAAAGCATAAAGGTTAAGTTCGAAATGACAATAACATCAGTGGTCGGGTTCAAATTCGGGCGTTGAAGGCAGTCAATAACAGTTCATTAAAAACAACTTAATTGGGCATACCTGGCAGTGATATTCATCTCTAAAAATGTGAGTGTAACCTAGTTGTTGAAATATGGATGCCAACAAAATAATACATCTTTATTATTATCGTTCCTATTATTATTATTATTGTTAGTATTATACATTATTATACTTATATATTAGTTCCTACCTGTCCTCTGCCTTCTCTTATGAAATAGCATCTTAATCATAGTTATACCTACATACAGTTTCCAACAAAGGTATTGTTTATTGTGGGACAGTGTGGAAATTCATTAAATGATATGCTATTTCCCTTCAAAAGTATTTATGCAGCTTAGTGAAGTTCTTTTATTGATTTCCTTTCAAAAAAGCCTTTATCTTGTCCTGGTCGGCTAGGATTGCAGGCTTGCATTCTAAGATGCTTTGATTATCGTGTTCTAGCACTCATATGCTTTGTCTAGCACGCTATGCTTTTTTTCAAAATAAAAGCATGACAAACTAAAATAAAAGCTTACAATTTCACACCCAATCATTTTATTCAAGCTTGTGGTAGCAGACATGCCAGTAATTTTGTGTCATCACTTATGTTATAGTAGAAGTGTCGTAATCATGCTTTTGACTCATTAAACCATTTGTTTAACCATGGTAAAATAACTGTAATTATTTTATCTCAAAAATTAAAAAATAACGTACTTTATAAAATGGCCTATATAGTGCTTGATAAGTATTGCATGAATTAATCATTTTTAATTAGTTTTAATTCACTTTGATAATTGCATATCTGATTTATATTTGATTCGCTGGCATATCTTAACTAAACATATCTTTTGGATATTTTCCAGTCAGTTGACTTTTCTTTTCTTTCTTTACGCTTGTCTGCTTACCCCACAAACAAAGAATATGGAACAAAAACAAACCAATCAACCAACCAAAAATAACACATTAATAAACAATAAGTTATTTAAAATCATGTATAAAATGTTTAAAGCCTTCTAAGCTGTACTTATTTCACTTGAAAACTTAGTCTTTGAAAGTAGTCTTTGAAACTAGATGATTAAAACTACTAAACTGTTAAACTATGCTGCCTTAACAAGTCGCTGTAATATTCAAGGTATCACTGCTGTATTTATTATTTGCCACTAGATGGCAGTGATTTGTGAGGTTGTGAGTAACAATGAATTTAAAATTCGTTTACGGTAACCACCCGCTTGGTGTATGGTGTAAAGGATAAATCTTATAGAAGTCGATGGATATCACCAACTGTTTGTTTGCCTAGATTTTTTGGAATATCATGTTTTTGTTTATCTAAAGAAACTCATACAGGTTTGAAATGACATGAGGCTGAGTAAATCATGGCAGGATGTGTACTGGTTGTTAATTATGGGCATTTTAATGTGAAATGGTAGACACCAATAGATTAAGTCCTGTTAGGGAGAACCTTGTTTCTATAAGGGTCATTTATCCTCCTAAACATATCATACAAAGATGCATCATGTATAAAGGAAGACAATATGTTTAAAATATGAATATACAAATAAACACGATGAATGGTGGTGATCATGAAGTCTGGTCATGAAGGATTAAGTCTTATTGAAAAGTGTTACTGTATTACTAGCATGCGGTCATTGCTCCGGGACTTTTGTTTTTGAGTGTTTTGTTTTAAATTGCTTAAAGTGCAGAAAACTTGAAAACTACGAATCAACAGCAGCAATACGTAGCAAACTACATTTAGAAATTAACTAAAACGCTCTCCTGTGCGCACAAGAAGTGCACTCACCTGAACTACAGACTAAAAATATTTGATTTGTTGATCCGTCTGGTTTAGTTCACAATTTCATAAATGTGCATAGAAATTTCTTGGATTGTTAGGGTAAAAGTTGTGGAAAAACTGTGCTAAGCACCTAGCAACCAGTTACAGTACCTATTGACAGTAGCAATCACCCCACTAACTTCCATTTATAAAGGTGAGAAGCATCAGAGAACATCATACAGACATGGGAGTTGGCTCTTTTAAAACACATTCATCTATTGGTTTAACGATGCCAACTGTCTAGCTACACCCTAGCAACCATTAACCATACCATAGCAACCATGTAATTAAATGGACAAGCCACATCTCAGCATTAGGGTGGCATTATTTGACTTGGGTTTTAGGTATTGCAGTATTCTGCCCTGAAAACTTTCTGACCACACTTGGACACTTCACTTGAGCACTTGGACACTTCATTATGCTAGGTCATGCTAGCTTCATGCTAATTTATTTAGCATCATGCTAAAACATGTTACCATTAGATTAATCATTTATAATGTATTCTGATTATCATGTTAAAAAAACTTTAATAACATAAGGTAATGTAAGGGAAGAGAGACCTTGATGATCTTTTCAGCTGTTCTCATTATCCGCTGCAGGGGGTAATTCCCAATTTTCTGGTCTTGAAGCACCTGAGGATTCTCTCATTAAATCATGCTTTGCCTTTCTGATGGCCCGTTTGGCCCAAAAGTTTGGCCCAAGCTGTTCGTGTTGCCGCTTTGTCATCTGCCCTGAGTCCTGGGATCTCAGTAGTGCATGCATCTCTGCAGTCATCCACAGCTTTGGTTGGAGTGTGTGATGATGGTCTTGGAGCAGATTAACAATAAACTGTCCATCATGGTTAGAGTTCTGCAGTTTGCTATGAACCCCATACAGAGTGCATTACCAACGTTAGTGGTGGGTGGAATGTAAACACTGATAATGAGCCCAGTAGTAAATTCTTTTTGGTAAATAAAAAAGCCTGCATCTAACAGTCACAAACTCCATGAGCAGTAACTAGAATAAGACAAAATAGCACTATTTTGTATCTGGAGTGGTCGATGTGTGCTACTGCCTCGCCACCATGTTGGATCATCTCCATCTCAGTTCTGAAAGACGCAAAAAAGATGCAAGTTGCAGCTTTGCCCACCCAGAAAGTCACAGAGTGCACCACCACCACCACCTTGTGGGATTTAGGATATTCCAAAAAGACTGAAATGTATGCTTGAAAGATAACTATACGTTATTTATGTAACCCGGGTTCTCTGATAGTATTAAGTGAGGTATCTCACCAGTTTACCCGCCTTGGTGTGCAAAGCATGGAAGAGGTGTTTTTGTTAATAATTTGAATTTTGTAAATAATTCGAACTTGAACATTGATTGCAGGACCATTAAATTCCTTACCCACCAAGTCAAACACTGCATGGCTTAGAGGGTGAGGCAAATTTTCTCAGCAGATATGGGTCCCCACTGTGGGACACAGATGCCTGCATCTTCAGCAAAAATGTCAAGTGAGAGCAGAGCATTCTCAATGTAAGATGTTTCCCCAGTTCCCTCGAGAGCTGATCATGTGTGCTCTCCCAAACATAAAATGTGTTGTCACTGTGCATTATGTGTTGTTGAGCACTTTCTAAAACCACCCTTTGAGCAAAAATGTATTGTTTATTGCTTATGATTTTGGACTTCATGAGCTTTTCAAAGTGGGTTTTATAATAGGAGTACTTAACTGAAACTAAAATATATCTTCTTTTTTCTTATTTTTCTTGTTTATCATATTTTTGCTAACATTGCAACACACATGGCAGACAGGAAGCTTCGTGTGAACAAGAATTTAGTGAAGTCTGTTGCAAGTCCCAATGTGCATGCATAATTATATAACATGACCTTGGTCATAAAATGGCCTAGCAAAGCTTCTTGATGCAGCACCAGTTTTACATTAACATTTACATTTAGCAGACGCTTTTATCCAAAGCGACTTACAGTGAATTCAAAGTACACATGTTTTTATCAGAACTTGCCTTCCCCTGGGATCTAACCCACAATCTTTGCAGTGTTAACGCAAAGCTCTACCAGTTAAGCTAACAGAAAGGAACAGTTTTAGCTGCCTCGAAAGAAAACAGAAATAAATTGATTTTTTCCCTCAGTTTTCTAATTAGATTTATCAGCAACGTTAAAGCTAATTAACAGATGTTTTTAATATCTTTCACATCTGGAAGAGTGGTGTATACATACATTTTTTGTATATAACCTTTTTATAAATAAGGCCCCAGGTTTCTTTAAGAGGTATATTTTCTAGTGAGTAAAAGTTTTCTCTGTTAAGTCACTGATTAGCAAAGCAAATGCCTTTTATTTGAACATATTTTTTGCATTGAAAGATTAAGCTTATGTTTTCTCCAAATTTGTTTTTAAATTAAATGCAAAATTCCTATGATAAAAGTTCTTACTAAGTTTTTGTTAAATTATGTATTCATCAAAAATACTTAGAACTCAGAATTTCTCATTTTTGCCTATGTATGCAGGAACTGCTTTCCCTAAGATATGAGGATTTCTTCTCAATCCTTTTCGATCCCCTTTTAATTCAACAATGCTAGCTCAGTGTCAATCCGCTTGTTCCAAAATAACCTCAGACTAGGAGTGAGAGGAATGCATATTTTTATTATGAGTCTGTAAAAGATGTCAAGCAAGTACACTTCTCAGTGGGGCTCTCCTCAGCAGAAAGGTGACAATGTTATTCTCTGCAGGCAATAGGATTCCAGCAGTGTCATTTTCTTTAAGCAGACTTAGTCATGCAGGGCCATGCAAAATCGGGACCGTCTTTGATGGAAACTAACACCGGCATCGTCTTTTAGTTCAGTCACTGGTGTGGTGGCCTTTCATTTTTGAAAATTATATTTTAAAAGAACATTTGTAAAAATAAAACATGTTCATGACCTCAAAATCATAAAACCACTAACTCTTTCACAACAAAAGAGTGAATGTAGTCTTCAGTTTTTTGTTGTTTGGATTAAAAAAGCTACATTTAAGTTTTAGACTTTACAAACCCATATAATATATATAATTTTATTATGCTGCCCCCTGGAGGCTTATTTTGTCTTAAAATCAATTTGTTTTGAAAAGTGTTTTTGTTAGTCTTTACTCCTACAGTAACACAAGTCTAATGTTTATTGGTGATTTTAAAGTTAAGATTAGATTTCCAAAACATATGCATGTAGTTTGAGCAAATATCAAGGTTATTTCTGTAAGTCAAATCACCCTTTACACAGCCATGGACCAGCATAGAGAAAACCTTAAGCCCCTGCTGGCTGACAGATGCTTAGACAGAGAATGTTGGGGATTATGCATAAAGCAGTATGTTACATCATGAATTTCACAGTATGATTGAAAGTTAATACTGCTAGACACTGTAGCATAAATGAACATTTTGTCATTGACAACCTTTCAATGTAAATCCACAATGAGATAAATGTGTCCAAGAGCATTCTTTCTTTTGACATAAATCCAAAAATGGAATACTGAAATATAAGAGTGAGGGTAAACTAAAATGGATTATAAACCAACAACTCATTTTGGGTAAATACATTATCCGGTGCATTATTTAGTATAATTTTCTCTGCTATTCTCGTCATTATCATTACTATCTTATAAGACATACTATCCTACACTAAGTGCAAAGGGCCCTATTGTTAATCTTAGAATTATTAAAAGTCAAAATACTAAAATTAGGCACATTGGCACGTCACAGTCATCTGCCATTATAGGATGGGGCAAGGTATCTTGGTAGCGCCCCCTGGTGCAGGACACGAACAAATGGTGCATATATCATACATATATGCACGCACCTGGATTTACCCATTTGCACATTTTCTTAAAACCACATGCTATCTTTTCACCCTTATCTTGTTTTTTCCATTTTATAAAATAATCAGTATCATTATGTGCATCATCATATGTGCTACCTTAGAATTATATGGTTGTACCTGTAAGTTACTGACATATTCTTGACATTGTCATGTATTGACATATTCCTTGACATAGCATTCTTACTCTAATATAACTTGACACTATTATAAGTGGTAAATTAGAATGCATCCTAATAAATGAAAAAACTAAAAACTTCTATCAGTTTTGGTATATACAATTTAAAGCTCAATCTCAAAACAGGTCAAAACGCAGATAGAACCTATGGTAGCGAAATAACATAAACATTTTGACATGATAAGTGTGGACATACATATATTCAGGGTATTTATGTTTTATTTTTCATATCATCATCCCATTGATTTCAGGGAAGAATATTGGACAAGTTTGTGGTACTTACTGAAACACACTACATGCCCATGACAGCCTTTCTGCTTTTTGCAGGGGAGAAAGGGAAGGCAAAACAACTATAATAAAGAAATTTTAAGTGTGATAAGATGTTGTTCTAATGAGTTTAAACATTTTAACTCTTTAGGGATATCCAAAAAATGTATATTCTTGGAAACAGGCTAGTGTTTTTAATAGTAATATAGCAGATCCATAATTTACAGGCTAAACTATGCCCATATTCATTGTTACATGCATGTAATCACTTTACTATGGTGAAGCCTTGGATTAAAGCAGCTATTTGTTGTCATTTTTGTTTATATCAATCTGTTCTACATTAAGTAACTTGTTTTTTAAACAATAAATGAATAAATAATGACAAAATCAACAAACATCCTGGACTTCTACTGACGTCTTGACAAGATTGATTAATAGTAAAATTAATGACTTTCTGTTTGGCAGAATAATACATTTTGAACTGTGTCAAAACACTTTTACAGATCTGTACTCTTCTTTCAAGTATCTTACAAATTTAGTTACCTTCAAAATGTTTCACAACTGCATTTCTAATTCAAGTCTTCATTGCCACATTAATTAAAACAGTAATTACCATCTCCTTTGACGCACTTTGTTTCACATGGTACTCCAAAAAACACAAATTTATGGTTTGTTTCATTCATCAGTTGTAAACATGCACACTATACATCCTGATTTAGTGATGTTAAAGGGTGAAAATTAAACTTAGAAGTAACCACAATAGCTCACTGTTATTTTGGATAACCTTTTCTTACCAGAAGCAAGAAATTTTAGATCTAATTTATGTGCACACAACCATTGACCATGCTCACCAACAGTTACTCTCTTCATTACTACCCCCAGATGTAACGTGTCACTGCATTGTCAACCAGACCTACAAGGTAATTCCCTAGCTGTGGCTTTACCAGTTGCTGTTGCTTTTACACCAGTCACTTCATATGGTGTTCCCTTAGCATTCAGTGTCATAGCAGGTTTAACAATACAATTATAGAACAATTGTATATTATCATAGTAGGTTGCTTGTACCTGTGCCATGTTTCAACATAACAGTAATATTTCATTAATTTTTTTATCATAAACATGAACACCAATATATTGAATGTATGAATCTCCACAGTATCATTTCTTTGTTTTCCTCACCTTATAAATCACATTGGATAAAAGTGTCTGCTAAATGCCTACATGTAAATGCATTAAAAACTGTATTACTGTATTGCCCTGTATTATAACTGTATTACAAAATGTGTGCATTGTGAGAATTCAGTAACTGCAATATAAACATGCTGTGTTGGATCACAAATCTTGCCCTGTATAAGTGCATTGATGTGTAGAGCTCTTCACCATGCAAAAGAACAGCATCCAAGTCCTCTGATGTTCATGTCAGCACGTTCTTCAGCTTGCTCATCAACTGCTGTCACACTATTTACTACACACTGTCTGTTTCTGTTTTAATCACAATGCTCCTTAACTTGATGGAAGGGGCCTTGTATGATTTTCTGTAAATAATCAAAGTCAAAATCAGTTGCATGTACAGATCTTTTTCAAAGGTTATTATTATGAGCAACCATAGAGTTCTGTGTTGGCATTTATATTTTACAAAATAGGATCATGATATATGGCACTTTATGTAGATTTAAACTTATTAACATCCATACTGATTAATGTAATGTACTGTATTCAGAATGCCAACTAAAACAGTATGTAGACAGTTGTGAGACTATGTGACAGTTGACATCAGGTATCATTATTAGGCAAGCTATGTCGTTCCAGCTTACAAAGAGATGGCACATACAAAAAGTAGCATATTATGAGATGGGGTATAAGGAATTTAAAATAATATAAAAAATGTATGTGGCTTTTTTATATATAAAAATCTTGTAGTGGACTTGTAAAAATCTTTTAGACTCTTGTAGTGAAATCATTAACCCCAAAATATATAATTTTATTTGTCTTTAAATACTTTTTATAAGTATTTAAATACTTGAATACTAAAAATGCTACAAATAAATAAATACTAAAAAGGCAAGGAAAAAAACACTTCCATAATAATGTTTCATAATATAGCAAATACGGCGTTTCATGATGAGCCAATGAATGAGACATCTGTGATGGATTCCGATTTGCTACTTCACATCACCCAGTATAAAAATAGGAACAAAGGGAACTCACTGTCAAGATGCCCTGTTCAGGACTGAGGATTATTTTTATCGTCTTTACACTATACGTATGTGCAAACATTTATTGAGCAATATTGCATTAAAACAGTTAAAACTATAACATGTATGAATTTAAAAAAAGGAAAACCCATGTTGTTATTATTTGTCTTTGTTTACTGTCCTAAAGCGATCACTCACAGCGCTACCACTTTAAGTTCACCACAGGCATTACCATAAATAGGCTCACCTGATACCTCTTCATCACCCTAAATAGAGTGCAAGTGAGGGTTAAATTCATGAGAGTTTAAGTGTTAAGATGTTAAAAAAAGAAAACCCACACTGTATGATAATACTCCACATAATATCTTCAGTGCCTTTATCACACCATGTTGAGATGTCATTATGAACGCTCTGGATTCTCTGTGACTCTATGTTCTCTCTCTCTCTCTCTCTCTCTCACACACACACACACACACACGCGCGCGCGCGCGCGCAAAAACAAACACGTACTCAGTGACTCTAATCTGCTTCGGACGTTCACGGTCGTGGGTGCATGCGTGTGCATCTCCTCTGAGTTTATCACAAAGATTAATCTGTCCATCTCGGGTATATTCAGAGAATAATGAAACGGAGATATACCGCTGTTCTGATTTCTCCCCAACAACCTGTGTACGCGTGACGCGGAAAGGGAGGGGATGGGGATTGTCTACTTAAAGCGGGATTAGAACGAACCAAACATTATATTCCCCTCAGTTTAGACTCAGGGCGACCTATTGTCTTGCTCGTGAGACAAAAAATAGGAGGGCTTTAGACTAATCAGGGCTTCAGGCTCGCGCGGGGGTCGACTAGCGCCCTCAATTAGTCTCAGCAGCGACTAATAATAATCTGATATTACGCTCACCTTTAGGGCGCCAGACGAAAAACAGTAGATCGCATCTGATTTTGCTCTGTCCACAGTGACATATCGTCTCCGAATGAACAGTCATGGGGGAATGGACAATTCTCGAGCGTCTCCTGGAGGCGGCTGTTCAACAGCACTCTACTATGATCGGAAGGTGAGGAAAAAAGTGAAAATGTTCAGCGATTGCTTCATAATGCTGATACATCAAAAATGCGAAGTGACCCCGATAAATAAATGCGAGTAACAATCTGTATTGTATGCAATTCTGGTAGGTTAATCTGCCTATTGTAGATACTTTTTAGAATACTTTTGTTATCATTGCTGTTGCACATTTTGGGCAATAAGGATGCGTGTGTTATACGGTTTTTCCATATGAAATCGTATTCACTTTCAAAAGCAGCAGAGTTGTGGTAAGAGTTTCAGAACTGGACAGCTCCCTGGTTTACCTTAAAGCTGGAACTGTATGTTATTTGACTTTCACTGATTCGCTTAACTGTTCTGTTAATTTTTGGATAGATGATAACATTTAAATTTGTTTATGTTTAGGATTTTACTAACAGTGGTGGTGATCTTCCGGATTCTTATCGTGGCTATAGTAGGGGAGACCGTGTACGACGACGAGCAGTCCATGTTCGTATGTAATACCTTACAGCCTGGCTGTAATCAAGCTTGTTACGACAAAGCGTTCCCTATATCTCACATTAGGTACTGGGTGTTTCAGATCATCATGGTGTGTACCCCAAGTCTTTGCTTCATCACCTACTCGGTTCATCAGTCCGCCAAGCAAAAAGAGAGGAGATACTCTACAATATACCTCTCCCTAGATAAAGACCCTGAAACAATTAAACGAGACGACAGCAAAAAGATGAAAAACACCATCGTAAACGGAGTACTTCAGAACACAGAAAACTCCACCAAAGAATCCGAGCCAGACTGTTTGGAAGTGAAAGAGATCCCAAATTCGATAATGCGAACTACCAAATCTAAAATGAGACGACAAGAGGGCATCTCGAGATTTTATATCATTCAGGTGGTTTTCAGGAACGCACTGGAAATCGGCTTCCTGGTGGGTCAATATTTCTTATACGGATTCAACGTGCCCCCGGTGTACGAGTGTGATCGATATCCTTGTATCAAAGACGTCGAATGCTATGTTTCGAGACCCACGGAAAAGACAGTGTTTCTCGTCTTCATGTTTGCGGTTAGTGGGATTTGCGTAGTGCTCAACCTAGCGGAACTCAATCACCTGGGCTGGAGAAAAATTAAGACGGCAGTAAGGGGAGTACAGGCCAGGAGAAAGTCCATATATGAGATCAGAAACAAGGACCTACCGCGGATGAGTATGCCGAGTTTCGGCCGCACGCAGTCAAGTGACTCCGCCTATGTCTAAAGCGTCCATTCGTCCTTGTCATATATACAAAGACAAATTATATTATAAACTGTTTATCTCACCTATTTCATGGTGATATATGTTTTTTATTTGTCTGTTAAGGACAACCAGAATAAACTGACCAAATGTTTCTATTATTAATTTTCTTATTTTGTTACTTACAATTTTTTGGTGTTTTGCACTAAAGTTGAACCTAATTCGTGTGGCGAAGGGTTTTCTTTCATTATATTTTATAGTGGTTTGTTTTTTTGTTACCAAACAAAAGTTTCATTTTTTGGCCGCAAATAGTTAGACCGCAGGTTATATACATATTTATTCATGTTAAATCAATCATCTTTCTTTTTGGCATATAGATAGACTGACATATTTAAATTGCCTGTGCTTGCACCAATGACCTTAACCTAAATTATTGTTCTGCTGCAATTAAGGTGACAAATCAGTAGTCGTCGAAGTGGCCAGTAATTTGCCTTTCTTTCTTTCTTTCTTTCTTTCTTTCTTTCTTTCTTTCTGTCTTTCTTTCTTTCTTTCTTTCTTTCTTTCTTTCTTGCTAAAGCACCCATTGCTTTAATTTGTGGAAAATGTATTTTGGTTTATTTGAGTGCAATATATGTACATAGATATCTACATATTATATATACATAGCATAATGTAAACCTTATCCTGAGATATCTCCCTATTTTTAGATTTTGCAAATATAGTTTTTTTGATTGTTGGGACACATTTTGTAACGCTTTGGTGACCTCTGCAATATTCACATAGTTCTCCTAACCAACTTTCATCTTGGCACAGCAGTTCATTTAACAGTTCATAACACCTAGAAGAGAATCTTTTGGCATCTGAATATCTTCTGCTGATATGTCGAGCCATCCAGCATTCATTGCATTCAGGAGGGGCATTTGATCATGTGTATGGTAGTCAAAAACCTTCCATGAGAAAAATAATTCCTTTATTGTGTTGAGGAATGGAGAGTAAGGTATCACCATCCTGGGAAAGGCTGCAAGTGTTGGCTGGTTTCTGCTTACTGCATGCCTTTCCTCACCTAACCCAGCCCTTCCAGTGTTGTGTGCAGTTTTTTGTAACAGCCGTCCATCAGTGAATGTTAGCACCCAGTCATGTTCCTTCCACACTGCATGTTTTGATCAAGTTGAAACCAGCCTCATCCACAAAATGAATATGTGTGGGGTTTGCCTGCCATCAGTCACCTTGACTCTAAATTAAATCCAGAAGGCATACGTAAATTAGTCTATTATATTAATATACATTATATTATTGTTATTATTTCTTTAAAAGTTCTGATATATATATGAAAACATTTGAAAATTAATCAAATTATCAAATGATACAACTACAGTGATTCAGTAAGTTGTCTAAGCTTGTGCCAGCAGACTCCCTGTAAGCAAGCCAGCAGGGCAACAGTGGCAAGGAACTAAAACTCCAGTGATTAATAAATGGAGAAAAAAATCTTGTGAAAAACCACGCTTGACAGGAAGGGTCTAGTTCTCCTCTGGCACATTAAAGATGTCCATAACCATTACTATGTTAAAAGAGAAGCTGAATGATTAAGTGTTAAAGGTGTCAACAGAGGATGAGGAAATGATTTTGACGGTTAAAATATGAGAATTTGACATGGAAGGCAGTAATAGCATAAAGTTACTAGATAGATATAGATAGCAGCTCTAGTATCTGCTGTTAAATGATTTTATAGTCATCTTAACTGGACACATTGGTTCCTTAATTGCTTGATTTGGTCTTAAAAGGCAAAACTGCTTCATCCTGACCTGAGGATGACCATTCTGCCCTTCAGGACTTTTAAAATGTAATGTTACTTTGTGAGTTTTTACAAATGTAAAGTTGTCCGCCAACACTCTGTCTCAAATCTCTGTAAGTTTTATAGACGTGTTTTGTATTGACCATGACCTTTTTTCATGTTCATCAGTAAACATCTTACCTCTCCCACTAATGGGAGGTAACCATTGCAATATGCATAAAAGCATAAGCAATTACAGACACGTGGATTTGGAGGATTTGCTCAGTTGACTTTTGCAATATGCAGTTCAGTCAAGCTTTTGGTAAGCTATGATAAATAATCCCCAGTTTAGCTCACACAAAGTGTTGTGTTCACTGTAAAAAGTCAAAGTATTGAAAAATGTATCCTATCAGTTGTAAAGACATTGTACATAGAAGTCACATGCGAGTTAATGTCAATGAATAAGGGGCTGAGAATAATTTTTCTGGCTGCTTCTATTTCTTGAAAAAAGAAAATAAAGATGCTAATAATAAAGTAAATGGAATCCATGACTACCTCACCTGGGTTATTTGCATTGCTTCTAGGATTTGCATTGCCTCTGGAACATCCCTACTTAAAATGTCACATATTAGAATGGTATTAAAGAAAATGTGTTTACTTCAAAGAATGTCCACAAACATTCATTTTCCAGCAGAAAGTTTAATCCAACCCTAAATGTACATAAACACGAAGCTAAAAGCTAAAGTTACAAACTAAGCTAAACTGCACAATTGTGACCTTGAAGTTGAGAACCTTAAACCTCGCCATTCAAAATATTTCTCTACGGGATTGTTCCCCCAACACATTCTGTCTGCTTTTTCATCTAACATCCTAACAACATTTGTAACACTGGCACTAAAATGCTACCTGTTTACTTTCAGTCATGCTGACACAATGCCAGAGGTTCTCTCAGGCCAGTTCCCTGTCTAAAACCCTTGGCCAGCATCAATTTATAGGCTTTGACATGCGGAGGTCCCAGCGGAAGCTATAATTTGCCCAGCCCCAAGGTCATAATGATAGTGCTGAACATATGCAGTCAAAGGCCTCAAACCAGCATTTTTATCTGCTAAAAGACTAGTGGAGACCTGAAACTTAAACAGTGCCAAGTTGACGCTAACAAAGAGACGGGCAAAAAAACACGAGTCCTGACAGATCAATTTGGAATTCAAAAGGGACCTGAGATTCCTCTTTGACAACACAAAACGCAAGAGCTTCACCCTGACAGGACATCATGGGAAGCTGTTCCTATTTGTGTGTCTTGTGCAATTTCATAACACTTAGAAAAAACTCAGTAGTTTTTTTTCAATAGATTTATCTTTCTGTAAGAGACAGGACAATTGTTGATATTTTTAGTAGCATTTAAAGAAAAAGTGTAGTTATAAAGTATATACAGTTTTAAGACATCTGGTGTGTTCTAACATATTGGAACATATCAAACCATATTAAGGACACATTAGGACACATAAAAAATGTGTAGTCACAGATCAGATGCACAGTAAAAATTATGCTTTTGTTAAGTTTGGTAGTGTCTGTAGAACTATCCCCACACTGCAATTAACACCCAGATGCAGAACCAGGACACTGGTGACCATAGAAAAGCATAGCAGAGCATCTAAATAAGAATGTTTTACAACCCAAAGAATGTAGAAAGATTCACTCTTACTTCTTTAACTTTGAGACAGACAAAGAAATTATTCTGTATTTATTTACTTGCGAATGCATAAAGGAAATACATATCCAATTATTCCCACATTATATGTCTGTCATGTTTTATGTTTTACTCCTATATTAATCTGTGCATATTTAAATAAATGTTTTAGAGTTACTCAGCTCATTCAGATCACATGTCCCTAATACTTGTATTTTCTATTTCCTGAACATTAATGTTTATTATTTTTGAACTGTGTAAAAAGTTGAACAATATAAAACTTCTGAGCATTTCCACTTTGGCATCCAATGAAATTCCATATGCAAAGCAACATGGATGTAACTTCCTCACAGTTTGGGTCATATTAAATAGTCTCTTTTAAGATAATGATGCTGAGCTAGAAGAAGCCAGCCATTTAGCAGAGATCTAAGCTTGTGCTAGTCTACTACCTTGTCTTTTCATTTATCAAAGACCATCTGCATCAAACTGGTTTTCCCATTTGGAATAATATTTGCTTCCTGTACACAGGGAAATGGTGGAGAATAGATCCATTAACATTAACAGATAGAAACTGGTCATTAATAATCATGATTTTTGTGAAGAATGCTTTATTTGTGAAAAAAACTCAATATTATACTGAATACAACTTATGACATATTTTTTCACAAAATATCTAGCCAAGTAGCATTTGTGAAGATAACACAAGAGCACCTTTCATTAAAATAAATGAAAGAAAAAATGAATGTCAATTTTAGTTTTGTTTTATTGTTTATAATTTGGTGTGATATAATTTTGTTTTTGTTGCATATAATTTCCCCACAAGACTAAAAATGAAAGAGCAGCATATTAATATTTCTAATTTTGAGAAATTGTCAGTAATGGTTACCCATAACTGAAATGTGACCTCTGCATTTAACCCATCTTTTGTGAGGAGTAATCACACTGTGCAAGTCATGAATTGTAAGTATTAAAATACTGTTAAAATTTTTTTGGTTTTGAAATGTGTGTTATAAATGTGACGTATGACCACTAGGAGCTCCTAGATAAAGCTCTGCTTGGTTTTCATTGACAGCAATGGGGTTTACAGCATTGTGTTTGCATCTGCTATTGTTATCCTGTTTTACCTTATTGATCTCTGTGTATTGATCTTTATATGTAATAATCACAGAGCACACTTTTACTGTTGAGAACAAATTGGTATTTTGGATAACCACACAATGCAGACAGCCTGTAAGTGGACAGAGGGGCAGACCTGAGTGACTGTTTTATTACATTTACTCATTTGGAAGACACTTTATTCCACAGTGATGAACAATAAAATCAATGTATTCATTTTATTTTTGCTCAGGACTTGCATTCTCTGGGATTTAATCCACTTCCTTTGCGCTGCTAACACAAAGCTCTACCAGTTGAACTACAGGAAGGCATTATTTCTGTAATATTATCTATGTTTTTGCCCTAGAGCTATCTTGTGCACAAGCACATTTTACTATCACTGCACCACATGGCCAAGTAAGTACAGTTAACTATTATCTCTATAGTGCCAAGAAAGGACATATGTTAATCCCACCTGAGCCTTTCATCTAAGTGGATTATTAAGACGTCACAACCTGATACGTCAACTTTTACAACCACTATCACTCCTCATGTGTTGCTTCTTTTGTTGCTTTTCCCCCCAAAAGAAAACTGGCCTCCACAGCACTAAAGTTATCATACAACATATATCTACATAACCACAAATGAAATAAATACTAATACTTTTACATGTTAAAAGTACAAATCATCATGTTATGTCATAATCCCTATAAACAAATAAGAAGAGTTTACAGTATTTGTTAATTAATGATCCATTTTATAATTACTAGTGTTTTTGTAAGTCTTATAGTAATAATGTACCTAAAAATGTTATGACAGTTAATCACTGAGGATAGATTTTTAGGATTAAAAGAGCCACTGCAGATCATCTTATTTATTTCCAGTCCAAAGATTAAATTGTTTAAATTATTCTTTTCTGATCTTAAACACAAGACACATTACGTCTGCAGTTAATGTTTTTCTCTTTCTTTGACAGGTATTTATAAAACTCGATTAGGGAGATTTTCTTAATAAAATGTAAATGTTGCTTGTTCATTGAACTAATGATAACTACAGCACATTTGGAACATTTTAATAAATGGATGTGCCTTAGAAATAAGTAATTGCATGCTAAGGCTCAAACGTATCTCAGTGGTCTATACAAGGGTAGTGTATTCAGACCACCAACTAAAACAGTATGTGCGTGTGTGGCTGGTCTTTTGTCATGTCTTTTATTTTGAAGTCATGCTTTTGTAGTCCTACTGTAGTCCTAAGTAATAAAGTATCTGTGTGTGACATCTTACTGTATGACACCAAACATGAGTTGTGTGAGTCGCCCTTGGGAAATATGAGAAAAGAAGTCTATGAAAATATATCTACATTGTTTTTCCTAATCTAATTAGATTTTTTAAGTAAATTCAACTAAAATTGAACTTGGTTGATTCAAATTTTTAAAAAGTGTCGCCCATGCTACATCTCTGATGACGCAGGCAATATGTGTTTAAATGTGTGATACTTGTTTGAAGAGCTCAAGGGAGATCATGGACCTCAAAGTCATGGACAAATCCAGGGTTACATTTAGTTTGGTGGGGCATCTCTGTACACTATAGAAGTTTTGCAGGCTGACCTGCCTAAAAACCTGGACTAGCTTATTCCTTATTCCTTTCAGCTTATTCCTGAATTTAACCCCAGGCCCTCCTGCATTGACAGTTGGTTTGCTACTCCTGATGTTCTCTGTGCCAATGTTTTACATCATTTAAGGCAGGTCATTGGGCCATCAAACCATGATGCAGCACTAAGTTCCATCTGTGGTTGTTACTGTAATGTCTTTGAACATTATCGTGTCATATCGTGTCATTTTTTTTGCCATTTCATCTTTGTGGACTCTATTTTTAACCTCCTTTGCACCTGGGTCATACACCACAGGAATAGTCTATTCTGTAGAGCCTGTGGCTAGCCACGCCAGAGACCTGGGTTTGATCCCCACTCAGACCAGTTACAGTTACTGGTTGTATGAAAACAGCGCAGGATAATAAGCACACCATAGACATCTAATCTGACCACAGGATTTATTAGTGCCCAGAAACATTACGATGCTGGCTTTGTCCCCATGTCTAGACTACTATGGTCATGCAGTGTGACATATCTCATAATGTACAGCTGACGTCAGCCTTTGGAGGTTGCTGTGTATAGGGATATGCTGTCACAACATGGAATATCAGCCCTGACCTTCAAATAACAGAGATGTGCTGACACCTGAATGTGCCCAAAACTGTTACCCATCATGCACTGGGAGGAAGATAAGCCTGTCACTGGTTGCTGGGGTATGATGAAATAAGGTATGTATGTTGTGAGATTGGTCTTGGTCCTGATAAAAAGGCCAAAGTAATTTCATGGGGGCAAAAAGTTTGTAAAATTGCTTATATAGTGAATACAAATTATGTTATCATTTTAACAATTTGTGATTAACAATTATCATCTTAACAATTTGTGAAGGCTGTAACAACAGTGAAAAGTTAAGAAGAATTTTTGAACTGTGTGTTATGTGATTGGGTTAAATGGCAACAGATCTGAGCCAGCAAAGCCCCCTTGTTAACCTGTTATCCTGTCTTCCCCTGTGTATATATATGAAGTTTATTTAACAAAGTTCAGGAGGGGCATGGTCATGTAACCCATTCAATCATCACACATGTGTACATGTATATATCTTTCACCTCTGTCATGTGACAGTTTTAAGCATCTCACTACTATTCCATTGCATCACTTATGGCTGGCATCTCCCAAAGTCAAGAATGATCGAGCACTCTAGGTTCAAACCAAATTCAGAGATTAGAGCCCTCCCCCTGGACTGCACGCCAAACATGCATTTATCATTATTTCCAATTATCTGTTAGATCAAACTTGTGTGTAAATGTTGTTTCAGTTTTCTGTTCCTGAAAGTGACATGTATTTGTCAGTTACAGTTGCCCATAACTGAAATGTGACTTCTGCATTAGTGAACACACACTGAAAGTCATGTACACACACACACCCAGAGCAGTGGGCAGCTATCCCTGTAGCACCCAGGGAGCAATCGGGGTTAGGTGCCTTGCTCAAGGGCACATCAGTTGCTACCTGCCAGTGCTGGAATCAATCCAGCAACCTACTGATTACAAGCCCAACTCCTTAACCAGTAGACCACAACTGCCCCACAACTGCTCTTATGTATTTTACTATTGAAAATACAACTAGATCTGTTTTCATTCCCCACCTTGCTCCTTTTGTAACAATAGCCTACAATAGAGCTTTTTACATTCTACAAATATAATCTTTAATATTTATTAAATATCATGATGTTTGTTTGTTTTTTTTTCAAAATCTTTACACTTCCTGATTCTGTCAGGCTTAAATGTAATGCCAATTGGGTCAATATCTAATGTCTAATGTAGATTGGCAAAAACAGAATTTGCCACTCAAATATATTAGCCTTTTGATATTTGCACATTTAAATAAGCTAACAGTTTGAGTTCCATGAGTGTTGCAAATGATTTTTAAATAGTTTCACTTCTTCTTATTTGCTCACATCTTCTTGAAACAGGGAACATCTCTACAATTAATCATAAAATAAACTTGGAAGTGTGAATCCCGCAAAGTGCTCTCTTTCTCCCTCCCACTCTCTTCCTCCTTTGGGATTAAAGCAGCACATATTAATGCAAATGTCTGTAGTGATGCAGCACTAAGCTGATTTCTCTTCCACAGAGCAGCACATGTCAGGCATTCTTTTAAGCATAACCCTCAAGGACAGTCAGGTTTACCACCCACATGTTTTTAACACACATATAAAAGAGGGTTGCAAAACCACTAAGACAAAATACCACAGAGCATGTCATTTTAGAGTACAAAGTTTTAAAAACTCTAAACCACATGTTGTTATACTGCTATACTCCTAACAGTATATGCTATTGTAGTACATATACTGTAGTAGTTTATTTGCTCTAACGTATGGTTAAATCAACCTAACATCTTAATAAACAAGACTACACTGAACATAGCGGCGTGCCGACTCCACATCAATGATGCAGAATCTCATTGGTTTTGGCATATCTTGTGATGTGTTGGTAGTGGAGCAACACCCACAGTTACAAATCAATGAGATTCAGCATCATTGACATGGAGCTGGCATTCCACCATGTTCAATGTAGTATTTTCTTTTTTTTTAACAAAGCTTAATGTATTAAGCTATCATTTTAGCCTAAATACATACTTAATAGATAAGTTGATAAAGTAAAATTATTAATAGTGTTGTTCAATTTAGCTTCTTCTTTACTTATTTTAAAAACACTTATTACTTATATATTAGTATAACTATATAAATAGTGTTTATGTAACTTATATTGTATGTAGAAATATTTCTTATATGTTGCAGCTGTCCAGATCTGTTCTTTTATATCCATCCTAAGCAGATTTATCTCTGACAAAATGTTTGCTCCAGTTTCAATTATTTTCAGTTTTTTCTCTGTTTTCCTGTTGAGCCCATTAGGGGAATTTGGGTTGTGCTAGTATATTTAAAGCAGAGTGTATTATTCAGGCTTGGTTTTTTAATCATCCCAGGTTCAGAGAGTGGATTATGAGATTTGTGGCCTCTCTCTCTCTTTCTCTCTATTGTTTTCAGGTGAAGTAGGGCAGTGCTTTCAAATGCTATCTGGCCTCATATGAACTCTACTATCCAGAATGTTCTGTCAGGGAAAAAATTATTAACCAATCACACAACCTATTTTTACCTTTGTTTATTCAGCAGACACTTTTATCGAAAGTGTCTTACAAAAGAGAAAGCAATTAGGAATGCAGAATTTTAAAGATAAAAATTTGTAAAAGATAAATGTCTACATTAAACATGGTGGCACGTTGGCTCCACTTCAATAACGTCAAATCTCACTGGTTCATGTGCTTTGACACAATGTACTCATAAGAAATGAGATTTAGCTTTGATGACATGAAGCCGCCATGACTTCATGTTTATTGTAGTCTTCCATACAGGTTTGTTTACATTTCGATTGTTTAATATGCTCAAAATGGTAATCGTTTTTTAACAAACATAACGTTTAGCTTCAGAAAGCTAATTTATTAAACCTTTGGAATTCTATGGATTGCTTTTTTTGAAAGATGGATTCACTTTTTTGAGCTTTTAAAATAATGGAAACCATTCACAGCCATTTTTAACCTGTAATTTAGCATAAATGTAAATAAATAAAATGTAACTTTGATTGTGTTTGGCTGAAAGAAAAATGTCATGTCATCCTATGATACTTTGAGGGTGAGTATTTATGGGCAAAATTTGGATGTGGACTTATCCTTTAACAAGCTGTTTATTAAAAATAGAATTAAAAAAGAATCAAATTACATCTTCATGGCATCCCTTACAAAAAGGTGTGCCGACCAGCTTTTTCACAGTCCATCACTGAGAATGATCCTTAGAATCTTGTGTGGAGTGTTTGGGGGATGAACATACTGTTTTAGTTTCTGTCAAGGGCATAGAACGTGAGCAGTATGAAACGTTTCCCATCAAAGTGCTCCACTTCAGACTACCTTTCTTCAGGAGTAAGTCTGTGCACTCTCCCTAAGATCTTGGGGCTTACATGTTCATCTGGCAAAAAGGAATAAGACAGGATCATGGTGCTTCAAGCTAGATGACAGATTTTTGAAGTGTGCAAAGAAAGGGTTTGCTATTATAGCCAGTATCTTTTAGTTCTTGAAAATTACAACAGGTTGTGTTTTTAGTCATGTCTCAAATCCAATATGAAGGAAGGTTTACTTGTGGGGGTAAGATGCCAATATCCAGTCCCTCTATTCAGCCTTTCACATTGAGGTATTTTTTATTGAGCCTCAAGTGGCAAGATAAATGACAGGACATTGCAATGATAGTTTTTAATGTTTAGCCAAAAATAGTCTCCTAGCTGTAGGACCGGATGTGGTTCAGGAGTTCTGTGAGAGCCACAGATCTCATAGATTTTATCCATGCAGCTGGCTTATGCCATTAACTGTTCTATGACTGTTTAGAGAGGCCATAGAGAGGCAATACTGACACTGGGATTACTGTTGTCAACAGATACTTAAGGCTAAGGAAACAGTTGAAGGTTTTCAAGAAGCTTTATCCACACCGAGGCCCTGCAATTGCCTCTGATCTTTGATAAAAAGGCTGTATGTTAAATAAAAATTGTCAGGAAATAGCTGACATATCCGTGATGTCATGTTGGCTTAAATGGTTTAGCATTTTTGCATTTGGCTGTTATTCTCTAGAATAGCCTTCCAGACACTGTTGAGGCTCAGACACAGTTTCGGTCCAAATCTAAATAATTTTTATCCAAGCATTCACATAATGCATCTAATTCAACTTGTTTGTGCTAATGTAATGGTAGCTACACTAATTATTCTCTACCTCAGAATACTTATTTTGGGGTATCTACAGATCATGGCAGCAGCTGTGTGGCTCCAGATGACTTCAAATGACCTAGCACTGTGTAGAGATGACACCAAACTCTGTGAGGACTTAGGATGTTCATTACTTAAATTCATACAAAATATTGATCCAACTGAATATTGTATATTGTACAGCTTTAAAATGAACGTGATGTAACAGTATTATGTTAAAAGGACTAAACAAATAAATGGGAATTGAAATTAATTTTATACATTTTACAGAATTGAACAATTGTGCATATGTGCAACCAAACAGTTAAAACAGTATTAATGCAGTATAAAGGGACTGTAGACTCTCCTTGTGCAGCACTGTGTATGACATGAGGTTAAGACTAATGTGTACTGGATTACTGGGTTCTAAAGATAGACTGAGAGGAAGTACAATAAACTCTTACATATGATGGATAGATGTGTGTGTGTTTACATGCTATGGGCAGGTCCTTTGTTGCCCAGATTTCCACTTTTAACACAACAAATATCCAGTGTTTCTTTCACCACGAGCTTAGACAGCAAAACTTGTAACCCCTTTATTACAGAGGCACTAAATTCAGTCACATGAATTTAATCTGCAGACAAAATCTGCCCTTACCATTACTAAATACAGACTGGTAAAATAAATCGCTGAGCATATCTAGGAATGGGGAACATAATCTGGGGGTAGAACATACAGGCCGTTGTAGCCACTTCACTACAGTTCTGACATATACTGTAATATACTGACAAATACTGTGTCTTACAATTTCTGTCCCTCATAGTCAAGAACACACTTCCACACCATCCAACTTGTTTTTTGACAAACTGTGCTTTTCATGTTAAGCACAGCACATTTAACATTGTAAATATGTCAGAAAGCATGAAATACCATTGCACCCAAATGCACCCTAGATCAAATACATGATCAGATTTAAAGGTGTAGAATAAAAATATTTTTACTTTATAATCTAGATAACAGGTAGGAAATATAAAGTATATATTACATAATCTTATCTAAAGTACCTGAAAAGTAATACTGAACCTTCATAACCTTAACTGGCCGATTGAATGAAGAGTATACACAATCCATTTGACCCCAAGAAAAGTCAACATGATATAACCATATCATGGGAGCAGCAGCATGGGACTGATTTGATATCAGTGCCACTTTAATTCGACCTTGTGTAAAAACACAGTGGAGTGGAGAAGTCAGTGGAGAAGGGCTAATGTTAATGTATTAGAGCATAACCATTCCACACAACACTCCTAAGGGCAATCAGTCTTCTTAAACAAGGTGTTCTGCTATTGCTGACACCTTTAGTAAATGACTTGGAAAAAAATTACATAACAGTAACATTATTGATGTTGATTATTTAAAAAACAACAAAGTTAAAAATTTGTAATTTGTTTCAACATGTTTTAAAGAACTATAAATTCACTGTTTTTAACGAAAAAAGTGCAACTTTATCATGCCAAAAGAGAATTGGCCTTCCTGGTTGAGCCTTTAAAAATTCCAATTGTAATTCCAATAATTCCAAATCTAATTAGTCTACCAAATCCAAATTCCATTCTAATTCCAAATCTAATTAGTTTTACTAATATACATCTTGTAATGCATACATGGTCACCTAGGTGAAAAAAATCCAACAAATCAAGATTATGGAAATAATAATAAGATTTTAAAATCTGTCAGAAGATAAAAAAACTGAAAAAACTGTGAGGTGAGAGGGATCCCTTATGGTTCCTGACACAACATGTAACATGACACATGACACATATGCTGTCACGTTCAGCTAAAAGAATCTATGAGGGCCAGCAGTTATTTTGATAAAAAATGCTGCTGACCTTGTGTCTACCTCTCAATATCCTGCCCATGAACCCACCCACACATACACACTTAACTCTTCCTTCATAAATCACCAGCAAAGGGATTTAGAATGTGATCTTCAAAGCTTAGGATTGTTTGTTATGTAGCTAAACTGTCCTCTGACTGGATTTATTCTCACACACATCCACATCACTTAGTGATGTTGTTTGATATCATGGGTAAGTTTCACAACCCATGATATCAAAACCAGACCAAGCTGTGTCACAAGCATTTTCAAAGAATGTCTTTGATGTGACAGACATGAAGTTGGAGGAGTAAAAATAAACACTTAATGATACAGAACTCCACCTGGACAATTTCTGGTTCAAGGACAGAGCTGTAGTGATAGGTATGAGACACAGGTAACCATGACTGAAACTTTTAAAAGACAAGACATTGGAAGTATGGTACAGTTTGGTTGGCCATGAAGGTGGTGAAAACCATGTGACACTGCTGTGACACATAAACACAAAAAGCCTCTAAGGAATAAACAGATATATGTATACATAACCTGATTTTCCAACAAACGCATGGCTACATCATTTAACATGACTAAATTACCCAATGTTTTATGGCCTCTTTAATCAATGAATTGGCCTTATTAGGTCATTAGGGCTTGCACTGTAAAATCAAGAATAAAGTTGTATAAAGTAATTTAAATTATAGATTATGAGGCATTGCAGACTACAAAATATTAATGCACAGATGTTAAATCAAAGTAGCCTGTGCAAAACACACATCTACATTGTATTATGGTACATGCAAACTGTAAAACCTACCAAGAAATAATGTATAATGGTACAAATAAGATTAAAGATTTGAGACAGGATCCTGATGCACATGCCCTTGATTTGATCACAAGAGACTTCCCACTTGCCTCACCAAAGTTTCTTGAATGAGACAGATAGGCCCTTTGAGGGGTTGGTAATCATTCAGTCTGGTGGAAATCGTCCTGCAGAGTATTTGACACACATAGAAAGAGAGAGCAAATAAGCACTTCTACTTGCATTGAGTAAGAATTATGATGTTTGTGTACACTAAGCTGCTAATCTCTTTTCCATTTTCATCAGTAAAAATGTCTAGTAATTTTTTTAAATGCTTTAAATGCTTAAATACAGGTCCTTCTAAAAAAATTAGCATATTGTGATAAAGTTCATTTTTTTCTGTAATGTACTGATAAACATTAGACTTTCATATATTTTATATTCATTACACACAACTGAAGTAGTTCAAGCCTTTTATTGTTTTAATATTGATGATTTTGGCATACAGCTCATGAAAACCCAAAATTCCTATCTCAAAAAATTAGCATATCATAAAAAGGTTCTCTAAACGAGCTATTAACCTAAT
>JBAJNP010001936.1:0-44000 GCA_036877545.1 Yasuhikotakia modesta | reverse complement strand
TAGTGTCTCTCTCTCTGCTGTGGTGAGATTAGGATGCTGTGTGGAGGTCGGTGTAGGGCCAGCAGTTTACTTTTCAATTACGCTGCCGCTGTTTTCATGTCGCCGGAAACAAAAAGAGCAATTTAAAATGATAATGAAGCAGTTGTCGTCCGACAGGGACGGGGAAATGTGCAGAGTTTCGCACGGATCGTAAATCTTGCGGCCTTGCCTGCCGTGAGATGAATCTCCAGTCCTCTGCCTATCTTTTGTCTTTCTCACATTCTTTCTCTCCGCCCCGCGTGATCCGTCTCTCACGAGAGAAATGTCTGTTCCAGAGCCTCTTAATGTGGTAAACAAGTGGCCTGATTAATCGATATGTCAGCGATGCTCGTTTTGGAGCAAAACATGAGAAAGCTGGATGTGTAGAAATCGCTGCTTCATTTGAGTTCTTATTCACACACACCTCGAAGACAAGGACAGGAAAATGTTTGAGACGGGTTATATTATTATGACGCTGTCAGAGATGAAACTGTACATTTCCTGTTTGCGTGTGTGTGTGGGGGGGGGTTAGGTTTTGTTTATAACTAACTGTGTATAAAAATGATCAAAGTCAATAGAATTGTTCTATTAAAATAGATAATTGTATACATGTATCGCTCTGACAGAGCAAATATAAACATAATTAAACATTTAAAGATATATAATTGGACACTACAGTTTGTTTAGCTTCTGAACATTATGTCTTACTGCCTTTTTTACACCCGGGTTTGTATGTTAGCGTTGATATGTTGCAGCGCTTGAGGAAATATTTGCTATATTTGAAATTTAATCACATCTTAGGGTTGCTGTTGATGTACATTATGTTGTGTCAGTATAGCAATTACTATATATAAAGGTGACACCATTTTATTAAAGCATTATTTTAAAAAGCAAGCTCAATAGATGCATTTCACTAGAAGACAATATATAAATATATGATGCATATACATAAGGAAACAGTACCCCTATATATACTATAGGTAATACCCTATACAGAGTATTGTAGCACCACTGAAACTATGTATGGACCAATCAGATTCCAGGAACGCAGTCATTTGTTTTGATATATTATCATTAAACAGAAGCTGAATATTCTTGATTGGAAACAAAGTTTAGGAAGATCTCGGACCGCCTGTCTGAATGTAAACAGAGAGGAACTCTATATGTCTGTATGTGAGTAACCCTTATTTAAAGTTGCCATACACATAGCAGACGGAGCGCTGCTGGGGTCAAAGGGCATGACATGCCGGCTTCAGTAATGAAGACTGTGCAGAGGTCATGAATGAAGACTGAGGACTGATTTCATCCAGAGATCTTCAAATGGTCCTGCAGGCAACCGCTGCCTGGCCCTCAAACGATGCTAATGATGATAAGAGTTTATTTGCAAACATCTCAGTATTGTTTCATGTTTGGTTACTTGCAGTCATCTGTGTGTCACTCATGGGGATTTGAATTAATACATGTTTGCAGGTGACAGGCAGGAAATTGGACTGAATTGTAATGATTCAGATTCGTAAATTAGGGCTAAATTGTCTGTGGCAGATGGTGAGATTTGACCTCTGTCTGCCCTCTGTATTCTCTCCCTTAAATGTCTGTGACTTCATGGATGATGAGAGAGAAAGATGAGCTCTTTAAACAGGTCAGTTGTCTGATGTTTGTGGTCCATCAGATCTTGAAGGAGGAACCCACATGGTTCCTCAGAACCCCCGATGGCTTCAGGAACCTCTCAGCACACAGAACCATAAAAGAAAATGAAAATACGGAGAACAAAATGAAACGTAAGCAGCATAATGAGACTGAGAGGTGATATTTTGACCTTTTTTTCTCCTTCATTTCTTCCTCCAATGCAGCATGAAAAGACATCATGATCTTCACAGTCATGGGCATCGTGAGAGAACACTTAACATAAACTTGATGAATATTGACAGCAGGAGATTCATTTGATCTCCTGTAGCATCAGAACCTTCAGGGTCCTGAGAAGACCCTTCAGAAACGTCTGCAGGTGAAGACATGAGATAAGTCCTAGAATTGCTTTTGTTGTTTTCGCTTTTGCTTTGTGGATGTTTTTCTCTCTTTTCATACACCGAAACACAAGGGTACAGAAATAATGAAACGGCAGATGAAAAAGTGCTGTAACTTTGAACTACTGTAAACTGAGACCGTGGAGAAATTCCAACATTTCAAAATTTTCCATCTTTATCTGTCAAAAAGCTTTTTCTTTGAAGAGAGATTAAGATTGTTTTAAAGGCCCAATTCTTTGTGATTACATCTTCAAATATATTTAATAAGACGTTTCTATTTACGTAGTCTACTGGGATGCCTCATATATGTGATATGATGAGGATGAATTATTTAAACGTATTGTATCTCTTCCTGCAGCCGATCAAATACCATAAATGTCATTTTATTGGTGAGAGAGAGAGAGAAAAGAGAGAATAATAGAGGATTTATGGCTGAAACACTGGGGGGGTGGAGGAACTTTTAAAATGGATGATAGTGTCACTGTATTATTAAAGACTTTGATGTTCCTGAGGGCAGGTTTCTGAGCTGCAGCGCTCGAGTGTTTGGTGTGCTTTCATTGCATCCATTTCTTGTTTTAGGTGTCTTTTTTTTAGATGATAAAATATTTGTCTTTTATCCAATGCAAAATTATCCTTAATATTTATAGGTTCCATTATTTACTCGCCCCTTGTGTTATTCTAAACCTGTATGACTATTTATTCTGTACAATGCAAAAGAAGATATTTTGAAAGATGTCTCCGCTGTTTTGTGTCCACCAAGTAAATGGGGGCCACTTGTGGTTTGGTTACCAACATGCATCAAAATATCTTCCTTTGTGTTTCTTATTAAAAATTACAGCCATGCAGATTTAAAATATCACAAGTGTGAGTAAATTATGAAATAATGTTTTTTCCTTTTAATGTTAGATTATCTGGTTTGTTTGACCAGATGGGAGAATGTTGGAAAACAAGCCTTATTTTGTTGTTGCATTTGGCGATGCTAGTATGCAGAAATGACACCATTTACCTTAAAATGTCTCTGGCTGTCCAGCATTAATCTGTCAGCACAATATTAATACATTCCTCCTTGCTGTGCTATGCTATCCTGACTCCAGAACGTCCAATTATCTGATCTTGGTTGTGTAATTGTGTTAACCTGTCAGGAGTGTCGTCTGTCCTCCGTATGCCTGCAGTGAACAGATAGTCACTCTCGTCTTTGAGACCGTGGCTGTTATGATATTAATTGAGGTTCTGTCACTGTTTGTCTTCAGGATGTTTTTGTCATCACAGGCTTTTAGTCTTACATTTGACAGGATCAACAGGAAAAGTGTGTGTGTGTGTGTGTGTGTGTGTGTGTGTGTGTACTTAAACAATTTATACCCATGGCAGCAACTGGCATATCTTGCCAAAACTCTTTTGTTGGAGGTCCTCAGTTGTAAAAACGCTGTAAAATTCATTAAACAGTGTATTTGATTATGTAAACAGGTCAGGGTTAGACTGTTTTAAACTAGATGTATAAAAACAATAGGAGTCTATGGAATGTCCACATTTAGATAGATAAGTAGTGTGTGTGCGCGTCTGTGTATGAGTGTGTGTGTCTGTGTTTGTGTGTGTGTTTGTGTCTTTGGTGTGTGCCTGTGTACACACCAGCAAACACTAGACTAGCGGCGCTAGCACCGAACGTCAGTCATCTAAGCCGGTCAATTAGCGGCCCCTGCAATTTTCATGATCCTCATTGTTCTCTGAAACGAGGTGCTGAGTGAATAAAAAGCTGCTGTCAGTGTGGACCGCTTTAAAACCTCAGCTCAGAGTCTGTCGACTGACTGCTTGTTCTTTACCAACACAGCCACAGCCCAGCTAACAGTTACACGATGCAAGAACGTTTCCCAGTGTTTCCATCAAGTAATTCAAAGGTTAAAAATGCTATTGTGAAAATAATAGGATGTCTACACCTTTTTGTATTGTAGAAGTCCTGTAACATTATTAAAACATTCTCTTCACAGATTAACGTAGAATAACATTTGTATATATTTGAATAACATGGTATATAAGATATACTGTGAAGTTCTATCAACGTCACTGCAAGAATATTTTTGATAACTTTGAGAGAACTTTCAGAAAACATAGCCAATGTTCTGAGAATGTTTCCTGTTAGTCTGGAGGTTGTGTCTGTCAGCACATGTAGTGCTTGGGAAACCCATTTTTTCTGCATCCAGGTGCGAGAAGCGAAGCAGAACTTCTGAAGGCAGTGGAGGGTTGTGTTAAGAGGATGCTAACATCCAACTGATGCATTAGCAGACCTCTCCACCCATTACCGCTAATGAAATACTTCATCAATGCAGATGAGCGTCTTCATCTGAAGCACCACCCAATTCCAGATCCATTCTGAAGGTCCTCAGATGTTTAAGATGAGGAGGCTCGTGTTTTAGGGAAAATGGGAGTTCAGGTACTCGGCTAACCATTGTAGATTGTAAGAATGTTTCCTTAACGTTTCTGTTAAGTGACAAACATTATTGTGTTATTTTGGAAGTTCTAGGAATGGTCAAAGCTTTTTAGGTTTTTAGGCATTGCGTTAATGTTTTTGCTTGGTTGTTGTGTTTGCTTTTTGTTCTGTAAGGCGTTTAAATTATTTTAAAAAAGATATATAAATGCTAACATTGCAAGAACATGGTGGCTTGAGAACATTACCAACATTCTGAGCACGTTCCCTGCTAGCTTGGTAGGGCTGTAAGCCACCGTTTGGTTCCGTGTGTTTTCCTGGTTTCAAATAATATTGAGCCATCTCCTCATCCATCTTTGTTAAATGAGATAATAAGGATTCCACAATTGACCAATCACGTGCATCCGGACCACATCTGCCCCAGGGTCAATTAATACACCGATCCTGCTTTTCTTGCTTTTCTTTTTCTCTTCCATAAATCAATTTCAGGCTCGTAAACAAAGGTGGCATGAAATCTGGCAGTTGATACTACGATTTGAGGTCCAAATGGCCTTTTTTCACTAAGTACCTCATAGAGTCGGTTTAGGAGCAAGGTGATGCTAATTTTTCATGGCAGTTCAATTACATTCCCTCTGCCCTCTTCCTCCCCCCTTCCTTCTCTCTCTCTCCATTCCTGTCTTTGGAATTCAGCTTCTGTGAGAATTCATGATGGTGAAGTGGCAGGAATAAGAGCGAGCAGCACCAGGGCCTGAGGGAGTGCTTTCATTTGTTCAGCTCCAGTCAAAGACGTGCCGTATGGAGATGTGAGCTCCAGACGAGCATGAAGTTACTTTCCAAAAGGGTATAAGGATGAACGAAAGGGAAAACATTGCGTGTCGCTCACAAACGGTGGAGGGTTGAGTTGTCTTGTGCATCGATGTTTTTATTTGCAGTCAGCTTTTTGTATGTTTGTTTTTCTCCTTCACCTTTTCGGTTCTCCTGCCTGTTCTGTTCTGTCTCTTCTGTTGGTCATTGAAGTGTAGTCTTCCCTTTAAATGCTAAGACCTACATATCAGTGTTGGCATGTTAGCACTTATTTTAGCAAATAAATGTAGCTTGTATAAATCTGTTCATAATTTGTAGTTTATAGGGATGCGTGTAACTGGATTTTCAGCGCTGATAAAATGACACCATGCTAATCGGCACCACCTCTAAATTATTTAAAAGTAAAAAAACATCTAAACTTCATTAATCAACTAGTTATTGTGGGATGACTAGAAGTCACCATTTTAAGCTGTTGTTTACAATGTAAAGCAAATGTGGTTATACATTTTTGTGTTCTACTTTATTTGTAATGACAAGCCTTAAAAATGATTTCCAACAAAGAATACAGTGCAGATTAGGAAACATGAGTTTTGTAGGCATCTCATCCGCACTGATTACAGCCCTGTGACTGCAGTTACACTAAAGAGCATCAAATTAATTGGGCTGTCAGTCAAACCGAACCCCAGCTCTTCATTTCACACAGAAATTCTGTGAGGTGACGGCTTGAGTTTGCAATAACACAGCTGAGTTTCTGTGCTCCTCAGACTGTGTTAGGCCTCCATAATTACTTGAGGAGCTGGTGAGACATTGCAGGAGAAAGATCTCTCGTGTTTTTTGTTCTCGTCTGGGATTTGGGAAGTAGCGTGTTAGTGTGTGTCCTTATATCGTGGGCTTTTTTGTCTCCTCTGTCTTTCTGTTTAAAGGTGGAGACAGAACGCTCACAGAAAATGAATTCTGGGAGTTGTAACAGTCAGAGATGTAAAAATGGACGTCCCACCGTTCAGCTGAAACAGTCTGTCGCCTGTTCGATGGGGTTTGTTTACTCTAAACATGCAGATTCACCGAACCAGCCTGAAAACTGTTTATTTTTAGTTTTGGACATGCATGTCTTTGGCTTAATTAGAAATTTGCTTCTTTAATTCCATTAATCCCCCATTTACTTATTGTGGATTTTTTGACCATGTGCATCAATCATGTCTTTTGTTCCAGTAATGTAACTAGTTTCAGCACAGAGGTCAAAGTTCAAGGTGACGCTCCGCTCCATCCACCAATTAAATTGATCACATGAATGAAGGGGCCCTGGAGGTGTTTGGGTTGCTCTTTGGGAACGTTTGTGGAGCGTTTTGATTTAATGGAATAATTGCTCCCAACCGTCCTAATTAATGCTGTTATCAGCTCATAGATCAATGGAAATCCATTTGCATTGATCTCACCATCACCATGCCAATGGTGAAGCTCGCCGTTGTCATTACAAACAGACCCTGTTGTCTACTGTATGTTTATGCAGCACATGTATACATTTACAGTACAGTACAGCACTGCTGGATCTGCCTTAGAAACAAACAAACAAACACATTTTTTCCTCTTGTTTTTTTTCTTCTTCCAGGTAGAGTTGTGTTGTCAACATGGCCTTTTATTGCGCCGACTGTTTTCTTTTGTGCATGTTTGTGCTTCTGCTGTCTCGCGCCACAACCCCCCCCCCCAAATGTTAATTATATCGCCATGCCCCTCTTTTGTGTCTGCTCTGCCATGCATGCAGTCTCGGCACACTCCGGCCCATTGACGCGCCATTCAAAATGTCAGCATTGTAGCCGAGCGTGCAGTGAGATGTTTTCTGAGGTTCCTCAGGCACGCGGTGGTCAGATTTCTGGCCCACATTCAGATCTGGAAAGCGCTGTCATGCGAGGACAATGGAAGGGAAATAGATAGGCTGCAGTTTTGAGGGACCGCAGGAGAGTGTTTACTGTGTAAGAGTCGAAACCGCAGACACTGAATTTGCTGTGTGAGAGATTACGTTTATAATACAGTGTGGGTAGCATTTAGTGGTGTGAATCTACTCGTGTCTCGTCCCACACTGTTAGCGCAGACTGGACTGTGCTGACAAAACAAACAGAAACGGTTATAGGAATTTTTATGATATAATGCCCAAAGCATGATGACAACTTTTTTAAAAAAAGATTTTAGTGTTTAAACCTAAATTTGCACCCATTATAACATCATTTGAAGTAAAATGGAAAATTTGAGGACATGGGTTATGTTTTGTCCCCACTGGGAATTGATTGGCTGCAGAAAAGTGGGCGTTTCCAAGCGTGCAGTAGACTGACCATTAAAGGAGATGGTTAACAGCTCTGACTCCGCCCAGGCCATGCAGCACATGTATGTTTACAGCACAGTACTGTTGGATCTGTCTTAAAAACTCTGGTTTCAGAGAGGAAGTACATTTTCACATATTGATTAAATATTATGAGGACAAATTAATAAAAAAAATACATGCATTGATAAATCAATTATAATAAATACTGCAATATTCCATAAATAAGTATATATTTTGATTCATGGTGACCTTAATGGTTATGGCTTTATGACTTTTTTGCCAGAATCGAACATGGATCCCCCATGTAAGCATCAAGGCTTGTCTGTAGCATGCACAAATTCCTAGGCCATGACCCCGGCTTTGTTTCTGATATCATGCATGAATGATAGTAATTATATGTTTTGCATTGGCATATACACACAGAGATCACGCTGTGTCATCTGTCAGCCTCTGTTCTTCATCTCTCTCTCTGTCTGTCTGTGAGGAGCGTGAGAGGGGAGGAGCTGGAGGACTGTTGAGCGTGGCGGTAATTATGGTGTCGTGGTGCCGTCTCAAACGCTGCCGTGTCAGTGTTAATGAGCTCCTCTTTTGCCTCTCCACCTCTACGGCTTTGATGTCTTCACGTTCTTCTCTCACGTTCTTCTGTCTCCATCTCTTCCCAGCATGCTCCTGTTTCAGCGTCTGTCTGCACTAATGTTCCTCCATCTCATTCTTGTCCTCTTCTTCACCCAGAGGATTCTGGGAAGGTGGTGAGGAGATTTGAAATTGCAGTGAAAGAGTCTCAGTTAGAGTAACGTATGCGCAAATCTTTCCTGCCCACAAACTTTAGCTCAATTCCTGCTGAGGAGATAAAACATACATGAGTAAATGCAGAGCTCTGGTTTTAACTGTTTTTAACATCTGTCTTTGCATCATTATTGTTAGTGCAGATATAGTGACTGTTTTCAAATATATACTAAACACCTTCCCCTTGCCTTTTTACAAAAAATAAAAGAACAGAGTAAGAGAGAAAAAGAAGGACAGAACCCAAGAGAGAAAGTTTACTTTTTTTTAAAGATTTAAGTTAAATTTTAACACAAAATATTTTTAACTTGAATATTTTGTCAATATTCATATTGTCATTATTTTTGTATATGTGAACATTGTGTATTTGCCTGTGTTTGTTTAGTTTGTGTTTATATCACACTGTACGTTGTTGTGTAAGGGAGAGAGATGGTGAAGTTTGTGGTCATAGGAAATCAGAAAAAATCATGAAGTTTAGGTTTGGTTCTTTGTTTTTATGCTCAGGTGTGAAATATGTCATTGATAATCCTTTTTTATTGACTAAAGTATTTGGGAAAGTCATGGAAAACATTGCTGAGAGGATGCGGCGTTAATATCATTCAGACAAACATACCAGATTTAATTCCGTTCTTGTGTTAATTACAGCAGGATTCATTCGACATCCCTGCTCATAAACACAAAGACACGGCTATCGGTTTCCAGTCATCGCTTCATTTCCTCCGAGCCGAAGCCAGTCAGATGACCAAATTACATCACAGCCGGACAGAGGCCAGTGCTCGTTTGTTTTAATAAGATGGTGAAATTGTGGCTGATGACAGTAGAGTATGGTGGGGAGAATGAGTGAGAGAGGGAGAGAGAAAGAGGGAGAGAGAGGCTTTGGTGAAGAATGAGGAGAGACGCTCATTTGTTGTCATTAAGTGTTTGTCGAGGGTCGCTTGATTTGTGCGCTTCAAAACAGGCATCGATCGCCGCCGCTGTGGCGACTACCAGACTGTGAAAAATGAATTTAAGGGGCGGAGCTGGATTATCCTAAAAACTGGTTGTTAGTCAATTTGGCATCCTGTTAATAAACTGTCATTAGCAGCTGCTAAACCGAAGTCACTTAATACATTATAATTATGTTTTTTTGCCATTTTTGATAGACAATCTGTTGCACCAGAAAGACACGATTTGAAATTTTTGTTCTGGCATAGAATTAATCTGTAAGAACTGTACAGCGTGATGAATTCACATAGAAAATGTCTAATTCAGCTGCGCTAGTTCGACACTGTTGTCATTGGTGTGTGTGGCGTATGATTTAGGTGTAATGTAGTTTTAATGCAAGTACATTGAGGGCCTGGTGTCGCAGGCTTGTGTTCTGAAGACAGCAGCTGGTATCTGCAGTAAATTTAACAGAATAGGGTGTAGCAGGGCAACATGAATCTTTTTTATTTACCTATTTAATTTAGTTTTATTGTTTAATCCCGTGCACACAGACCATTAACATTTATAGAGATTCCTGACCGAGATGACATAAGAAAAGTAAACAGAGTTGCAGGAAAACCTCGTTTTCTTCAGTTTTGTTTGAGACGCTGTTAGGTAAGAAGTGTAATATTGATTATATATGGCAGTTTTGTGGAAAGCCCTGAGAGCAGCTTTGCGTCCAATCAGAGTTTCCCATCAGCCACCGGTGTGCCGTTGGGTCTGCGAGTCTTTCCATCACAGGATATCTTTTGCTTAAAGCTCCTGCTGTGTTTGCTAAAACCCAATTGCGCCTTTTCTTCATCGCATTACCTGCATTACTGAGTTTGCTTGTCTCTGTTTATTTTGGATTTGACCTGTGAAGGTATTAAAATCGCAAATCGGCCCCTCTGCTGTAAACGAACGATTACATCTGCATTCGAGTCACGCCCTCAAAGCTGATCTGCTCAAGTGATTGTTAAACACTCTCTCTCTCTTTCTTCCTCTCTTTCTTTAGCTTCTGTGCTAAACTTATGCTTTGGGTTGTGATTAATGTTTGCTTCAGTTGTGGAAAGGCTGCGTTCCAGACCAACCAGATTACGGCTCCCACATTTGGGCTTTGATTCTGGCACGGCTGGTGTGTCCTCTGGGACCATGTGAATTTACAGCACTGCTGTTCCGGCAGAGTGGCACTGGGACCCGGTTAGGGCTGTCGTGGGCTCTGTTATGGCACCTCTGGTGCTACAGAACTTGTGTGTGATCTGCTTGCAATATTACAGACGGACCACCGGGGGCCCATGGGAGTGCTAAACCTTATTATTCCATCCCTCTTCTCCTGACGTACAGCCCAGCACACCGGAAGACAAAACTTCCCATCTCAACTCCTTGTTTTTATCCGTCTCTCTCTCTTTCTCTCTGTACATTCATAAGTCTGCTGTTTCCCAGCGAACCTAATTTTAGGTCGTAGGAATGTTTCCACAACATTTATATTAGGTAGCAAAAACTTCAAATGTTATTTTGAGTGTTCCAGGAATGTCCTGCTTTTAGAAATTGTTTTAACATCAGTGCTTGATTATGTAGATGTTATTTAAACTTAAAAAATAACAACAAGTATAACATTTTGGATATGATATGGAATATTAAAAAACGTTCTACTAACGTTACTGCAAAAATGTTTTGAGAACTGTGAGAGAACATTCTAAGATTCTGAAATAATCTGTGTTGGCTGGGTTCTGTCGGTGTCACTAGTATAAAGACGTGCAGCCCAGCATGCTGGGAAGGCAAAACGCCCCATCTCAACACACTGAGATGGTGTTTTGATCCATTTCTCTCTCTTTATATATTCATAGGTCTCTCTCCCCTCCATTTCTTTTGTATAGAGCATCATGAGATGTCACTGCTCTTTGTATTGACTACTGAAATGCTGGTGTCATGCTAACCCCATTCAAATGCAATAAAACTCCCTCCTCTTCGGTTTATTTGACAGATTTGTGATATAAATTGCACCACAGGAAGTTAGAATGAATGAGGGACGACCTCTGACCAGCCAGTCTTTACAAAATCAAAAGATATTGCATTTGTCTTCTCACGAGGAGGGATTGCGACGCCCGACGCTTATCCGTGCATCTGCATGCTGTGTACGATTGCAAATTTAAAAGCAATTCAACAGCAGCGATTTGTAAAATGACATGAATCAGCCTTTGCCTCAAATCTCATTATTTGAAAATGACTTTTTTCAGCAACTACAGATGCCGCTCTGTGTGTTTTTGTCCTTGTGTTCTATCCTTGATTTACCATGAAATATAATTTCAATGACTCAGGTTTGTTTTGTGTTTGTCCTTGTCTGTGTTCTTGGGTCTCAGAAACATCGTCCCAGCTAACGGGGAACGTCTCGGAACATTCTGTGAAAGTTTTCTTGCAGTAACATTAGTAGAACTTATTTAACATTATACAACATTATATGTTTTTCCAAATCATTATTATGTAGCTAATGGATTGTTTTAAAAATGACAGAATTAAAAAGTGTTTGAATGCTTTACATGTTTATATTAAAGCAATAACGTTAAAACAGCATCTAAAATTAGATGCTTTCAACATTTCTGAAACTTTCAAAGTAACGTTTTCAATGTTTATGGGAACGTTAGGGAAACATTCATGCGAGCTGGAATGGTTAGCTCACGCACGCGACAGCAGAGCAGTTTCCAGACTTTGTTTATTCTGTCACGTTTGATGAAGTCGTTTGATCCTCCGTTTCAAAGTCATCCAGTGTCCTTGTGAGAGCTTCTCTGCTTCCCGCTGATAATGATGGAAGTCTCTCTCTCTCGTGAGTTTGGACTCACGGTGGTTCTGTACTTAACAACTGTTTCAGTGTTTCTTTATAAACACACAAAGCTGTTGTATTCCAGCACAGATATCAGTTGCACATAATGACAGTTTCGGTGTTCAATGAATCTCCCTGCTGCTGCAGTTTTGTGTTTTATGTTCATCAGAAGAGTTGGTTTTATTCTGGACTTTCATGTCTTTTATAAATGACGAGAGTAATTTCGTTTCAAAGAGTAATATTTTTCTCACTGTTTTTGTTATTTAGCTTGCAAGTTAATTCCTCTATTAGTACAAACATAATTTCTTTTTCGCTCGGCATGTGTTGTTTGTTTTTGTAATAATACTTTCTCCTATAATAGTTTAATATTAAATGACTTTGTGCAACTTGACAGTTACGATCTAGACAATAAAAAGTGTTTTATATCGTTTTTATATATATTTTTACAGTACTTTTTTGTAAAGCGTAAATGCATCAGGGACATAATTAGTTAGAAAGCTCCTCTTGATCTGTTTCATGTTTAATATGAAGTTGTTGAAATACGTGCAGCGAATCTCAGAGATTCATAAGGAACGATTCATAAGTTGCGTGAATTAAACTGGCAGGCAGAAAATTAGCAGAAGACTTTCATTAGTCAAACACAAATTTAACATCAAAAACAATTATACAACAACTTACAGTTATGTTAACAGTATATAGTACATTTATATTTTAATGCAATTTAGTCATTGCATTTGAATTCGTATTGTATTGAATTTTTTCCCTTAAATTCAAACAGTAACGCTGTATTTTGCCACTTGAAATAAATGGTGTCTTTATGAACTCAAATGGATTCTGGGTTCAGTTCTGAATGGACCAGAATGCCATTATAAACCCTTTCACACTGAGCTACTGTTGCCCTAAAGGATTAGATGTCAGTGTTACTCCTAGATGGCAAAGAAGTCAATGCATACTAATCCAAATGCCCACAGGCCAGCGGCCGGCCATGTCTCTGGAAATACAGTATAAAACTGTAGATTATACAGTAGGAAAATGAATTTCCCCCATTGAAGGCAGTTCACTCAGCCAGCAGCTCTGTTTGAAAGCACTACAGTAGAGTGTTTTGAAATGAACATGGGAGGACTTTTGCAGAGGGTGAGAGAAAGAGAGCGAGTTACTCTTTCGGCTGCTGTTTTCTGTCATATTCAGTCATTTCCGCGCGTTGGCTGGGGCTCTCCGTGCAGAGAGCAGTCTTGCATTATTTAGATAGGCAATCATTCAGAAATTCCACTGTGTTTAGCTGTTCCAAGGCGTACCAGGCTAAAAATATCAGTTTGGGCTCTGCTCCTGTACTCCTCGTCTGTGTAATGAAATCTCCAGGTGTAGTTATTCATCTCACCCCTCGTTCTCTCTCGCATGGCCCCTCTTTCTTGGTGGCATTGTTGCCGTGGAGATGGATGGATGCTCGGCGGTGGAATAAATCTGCATTGGTTGATGATGAAGCGGCCCTCCCACCGCACAGGTGTCTTAAACTCACCGTCCACACGAGACGCTCTGATTGGACAGACAGGGAAGAGTTATGGTACAGGACAGGAAATGGACCCCCCCTCGTGCAAACCTGGGTGGATGTTTGTTGTCTGATTCTGGGCCCAATATAATGTTCCAGGTAGATGTTTTAGCTGGTACCAAATCATTTTCTTCTAACAGTACAGCTTTGAAACCTGGCATATTAAATCACACTTAAAATAAAAAAGAGAAAATACACATAATTTTTTTAACTTGCTGCATTTTTGCATGAGTTTAACTTAAGTTTTACAGAACTTTAATAAATCTAATACATTTAGAAAAATAATCTTTTTTTGTTGCATTTTTACAAATGAGCCCGTCTCCAAAAGAAGGTATATATAAATGTGTGTGTGTGCATGTGTATATATGGTTATGTAAACACACACAATGTGACTTACAGTGTGAGCAGAACATAGAAGCAAAACATTTCAGATTTAAGTTGTATTTATATTAGTTGTGTGTGAGAATCTGCAGTCAGGGCTTGTTTCTTCTTTCATCACGTTTATGCCGTCAGTCTGGTTTAAGCGTCTATATTAACTCACCTCCTCCTGTTATATTTGCAGTGTAAGGACGGTTTTGATTGGACGGTTCAGACTGGACGTCATCTTGAGTTTGGACCAGTGCTAATCTTGAGCTTTGGTGCAGGTTTTGATCCTCATTTCTGTGGAATGAAATGTAAATTCCTCAGGAGAGCAAACACACACACACACACACACAGAGACACACACACACACACAGACGTGGATTTACTGCGCGCTAAAATAAATTGGCAATCTCCATTTGTAGCGCTCGCTGAATGCGCTTATAGAGACACACTTGAAGGTTTTATAAACCGATTACATTGATTATAAGGGCTTCGTTTGTTTTGTTGCAATTCTGTAATTGATTTTCTAAAACTCACTTTGTTCCTGTTTTCCTGTACAGACCGTTTCATTCAAAGAAAACAAGTATGTTATTTTTCCCTTTGGGAAATATTGTAAACCTTCCCAAACTGCTGCTGTTATACAACTGTTCTCAACACAGTTTATGAGGAATCTGTCAACACACATTGTATGTTTGTTGAATAGAAACAGACGACATTTATCAGGAATCTAATACTGATTTTATGAAGTCCAGTAGTTCATGTGCAAACAAGAAAGAACGAGATGATAAGATGTTGTGTTGTCTTTGAGTTGCAGTTTTTAAATATTATTAACATTTTACCTTTTTCTTTGATTTTCTTAGATCAGTTCACATTTATTTATGGAGCACTTTTCACAATGTGGCATTGTAGCAACTTTACATATAAAACAAAAAAACGAACACACAGAAACAAGAAAACATTAATGAATATTAATTCTTAAGACTACAACAGCACAATGTTGCTGGGATGGTGTTGTGTTGCTAGTAAGTTACCTGGACGGTTGCTAACAGGGTTAATGTTGTTTACTGAAATACATTAGTGGTTAGGGTTAGAGTTACTTTATTTCCCAGCTATGAGTGATGGTATTTTACTGTGCCTGGCACGAAGGGGCCCGTTGTACATCGCTGTGATTGTTTTAATTGCATTAGAATTCCTGAAGCATTCATGGTTTAAACTATTGTGCAAGAATCTTTCATTTACTGTAAGTCCGTGCAGGATGATGTTAAACAGACGACATACGGTGTGACGGCTCATCTCTGGCTGTAGCAGATAACTGTTTAAAATGGAGTGCTGTGTGTTTACATCATTAACAGCTTTTGAGTGATTGGTGACACAGGCGAGACAGTGCAGATGTTTCTCAGAGGTCCAAACCCTCGGCTCCTCCAAATACTGTCCATTTTGTTCGCTAATGAAAGACAAGCTTAGAGGAAATTGCATCTTGTTAATTCCAGGCTGCCTTTGACACACACACACACACACACACACACACACACACACTGATTTATTTGCTTGCAATAAAAGAACTGCCAAGATTTCAGAGAACATTAAACTTGAGACAATTAAAGTGAGTTTGTCAACAAGCTCCTTTTGTTGATTCTGAAATTTCTGATCGCCTCCGTTTGTCTTGAATTTTGTTTAGAGGAGTTTTAATTCATCAGTGTTAACAGGATTTTGACTAAGATAGCAGAGAAATGATAGAGATTGTGTTTTAAAGGGGCAAGTGGGACATTTATCTTACATTGAAATGGCATTGTTGCAGTCTTTAGTGAAACTTGGTTCTATGGATGTTAAAGATCCTTTATGGAACCACACAGCCAAAAAAAGTTCTCCTCTGGAGTTGTGAAGCACCTTTTATTGAATGTCACACATGCGTGTGTGTGTGCATGCATGCGTGCATCTGTGTGCGTCTGTGTGTGTGTGCACATGCAGAAGCAAATGTATGCATGTCTCGGGGTCACGGGTGGGTCAACGTCTCAGACCTCAGGACACCTTGGCCAAAGCACTTCCTTTACTCATGTTAATGACATCAGCCAGACACTCTGTTCTCATTGGCTCATCTTCCCACCCCTGCCTTGCCCCATGGCTGCCAGGCAGATGGTCACTTATTAGTGGTAATTAAAACTCCATCATTGATCATAGTTTGTAATCATATTTAATTTGAGTCATGTTAATAATTAAAAGGACAGAGATGTATGGGCATCATTTAAACGCAGCCGTGGGATTCTTGCCACCAACAGAAATTTCCTCCTTAATGCTTTCCTCCATAATGGTGAAAAATTAGGAGTTTGCATGCAGCTCCCTCGCTCATCGTCTAAAAAACACAAGCATACAGGAAACAAGATCTGAATCAGATGCGGTTTGATCTCGGCTCGCTCTCAACTCATTCATAATTCATCTCCACGAGACACTTGTTGATTTCTCAGACACGTTCAGACAGATGCCAAATAATACTGTTAAGACATAGCCGCATATCTACCCTTTCTCGGCCTGTAATGAAGACATAACAAAAGTCCTTTATTGTGGTTTGTTGAGAGCGTTTCACAGCCGTTCTCAGAGCAGCACAGCTGCTCGGTGTGGATAGAAGTGTGCCGGCTAATGTGCTAACATTGTCATTAGGAGACGTGGAGAAAAATAGCCCACAGCTGATTATTTGATCTTCTGAGAGGTCAGCATTGATTGTTTCCTGCTGAAATGAGAAGCGAGTGATTTGAAACGTTCTCTCTGATAAATCAGGCTGTCGGTTCACCACCCGCATTAACAACAGAGTTCACGCACGTCTGTCACTTCTGTGTCGATAAAACTCACGGAAATACAGCTGATATTAGTGACTAGTTTGGTTTAGTGTCTCTCTCTCTCTCTCTTTACCTTTCCCCCCCACACACACACACTCACTTTCTCTCTCTTTCTCACGTGACGTTCGATTTGACTGAAATTTTAAGTTGTGGCCTTCAGCAATTCAGTTTATAACATTTTCCACCTCAAACATTAACCACTTAAATCAGAGCATAAAAGCACAGCTTTACATGAACTAACACGCACATGATCTTAAAACGTTATTCTAACATTATTATTCTAACATTATTCTTCTCTTTAAACATTATTGTAATGAAATCACAACTAATATTACATTTAGGGCCAAATGTTCAGCATATTGTTTTATTTTTTAGTTGGTTGAGAAAATATGTTCTCTTAAATAAGTTTTAAAAAATCACTGTTTAATCTTTTAGCCAACACATAATTGCTATAGGTTGTCGTGGTTTTAAAGTAGTTGTAATGTTTTATAAAGTGTAGAAATGACAGTGAGAACCACTGAGTGAGTAAATGTGAGTGTATTTATTAGCCTGCAGAGCATCAGTGTGTCTTCATATACGTGTGACTGTGAGTTTAAGAGTCAGAGATGTGGCTGCAGGCTGAGGAGTGTTTGCTTTGAGTTAAAGAGCAGAAGAAAAGTCCAGCTAATGACTGGAAACTCCATCCAACTGCTGTGTCACTCACACATCGATTTGTTGCCCTGGATATGCAAAAAATGAACAACATACTTAAGGCCTCCTGACTGCAGCGGCAGAGTGACAGTCCATTAAAAGACAAACAGTGATAATCTTTTTATATCAGAAACTCTCTCTGTCTCTCTCTCTCTCTCTCTTTCTCTCTCTCTCTTTCTCTCTCTCACTCTGTCTCACTCTCTCTCTGTCTCCCTCTCTCTCTTCTGTGTCTCTCTAATCTCTGTCTCTCTCTCTGTCTCTCTCTCTCTCTCTCTTTGTCTCTCTCTCACTCTGTCTCACTCTCTCTTCTGTGTCTCTCTAATCTCTGTCTCTCTCTCACTCTGTCTCACTCTCTCAATCTCTGTCTCTCTCTCTCACTCTCTGTCTCTCTAACTCTGTCTTTTTGCCTCACTCTCTCTCTGTCTCTCTCTTCCAATCTCTGTCTGTCTCTCTTTGTCTCTGTCTGTCTCTCACTCTGTCTTCCTCATTCTGTCCCTCTCTCTCTCTAACTCTCTCTCTCTTCCTCTCACTCTCTCTCTCTCGTGGATATGAGTGTTTTACTGATGACACAGTCTGTGTGTTTTCTCTAGGGCATGAAAAAGGCTCATGAAACACAAAGTAACAGCTTCACCTTTGCCCCCGTCCCGCTGCGTGTGGAGATTACAGGAAGTCTGTCCAAAAACCTGCCTTCACACAAGAAGGCCATAATCTCATAAATTGACAACATGAACAAATGCAATTACAACAGCCAGATGCGCTCGCATGAAATCAGGCCGTTATGCAAGGTGAGCTTCTGTTTCATTACGACGGGCACATATTGTGCCATTTTATCCTTCAGCGCCGCTTCCCACAAATCCATCGGCCGCTCTGAAGCAGTGAAATTATCCGTGCCAGAAGAGTCGTCAAACTGTTAGTGGCAGAACAACATCTGATTAGCACTAGCTGTTAGAAAACCTGTTTTGTTTTTAGCATTACAGGTGTTGATTTACTGCTCCAACTTCTGTCATTTTGGCTAGTTTTAAAGAGCCTTTCTGATTGGCTAGTTGCCTTTATTAACACTTCCTGCCTCCCTGACTATGGTAGGATATGCATATTGTTTTACACAATAGTGCTTGTAGGTGGTTTTACCAGTCAAACATAACAAAGCTAAACATGAATTGCTGGTAAGATTACCCAATACCATGTGCAGTAAAGGAACGTATTTCTTTTAGAATAGCTAGTTTAGCTACATTTTGCTAACAGTTAATGGTGGTCTGTGGTTTTTATATGTGATTCTGTAGCAGCTACATGTTAACATTGTGACAACAACATAATCCACCGCCGTCTGTTCTTACCCTGACTGACGCTGACGGTCGGCGTTTAGCGCTCGCGGCTTATGTAAATATCATAAATCTGTGAAGATCTTTGGGCATAATTACATATTCAGCTCCTGTATATCTGTACAGTAGAGTTACAGTAACGCTGTGTTTATGGAAGCAGCTCTGTTCCCTTCCTGCTTCTAGATGAGAATTTTGCTACGAAAACACAAATATCCTTTTAACTTTCTCTCTCTCTTTCTCTCTCTCTGTCTCTCTCTCTTTCTCTCTCTCTCTGATATCTGCAGTCACCACATGCTTGTATTTTGCTGTTTTTCTCTCCTAGAAAAACATGATTCCTTTGAAAAGTGGCAATCCCCTTTTATGGCCGAATTCTTTCTTCAGTGGCACGGCGGCACTTTTGTGTGTTGATAAGAGTTCGTGACTGAATTGTTCTTTGATCTGCCCCTAGCGGAGCGGGAAATGAAGAAGGTTTAGTGGCGAGATGCTAATGTCTGGCGTGAGTGCGCTGATATCTCCTCACAGCTCTGTTTTACAGCACAAAGACTCTGCGTCTTTCTGTCTGCTGGAGAACTCTGTTGACAAGGTTTTATTTTTTTCATTGCACTTTTCTAAATGGAGGTTTAAACTCAGTAGACACACCATATGTAAAATTTATGCAAAGTAATACTATTTAATTGAAGAGGGTTTAGATGCCTTCAGAACAAACCCCTTCGGGAGCCTGGATTGCCCTCGTTCAGAACACAACTAATACGGTCGGACTCTGGACTTAGAAAAACTGCTGCAGTTACTGTACAAACACAGATGATTAAAACATGTATTGATTAATAAAACATTAAATGGCTTTAGAACTATCTGATAAAACAGTGTTGATGTAAAAAGGTCAATCTGTAATCGCTAAGTCATGCTCAGAGTAGCACAACAACTTGTTTTGAAAGTAATGCAGTAGTGGCTGGTGTTTGTACAGCTGTTGGTGGTTCTGGTTTTATGGATCAACAATTATGGATCAGTGCTTTTGAGTCTCTTCTTGGTCATTAGCTTTGAAAATTAACATTATGTTTGAGATTTTGAATAAAATAAGAGCTAATTGGGGCCGATGATGTCGGTTTTGTCAATGTGGGAGTCGGGGTTTGCAGTGATTGTGGCAGGACTAATGATGAATGATCGTTTTTCAAGCTGCTGAAAGCCTGTTATTGAAACGTTATCGATTCGTTCAGAATCTGTCACTGGGTTTTGAGGTTCTGTCTGATGACCTTTCCAAACCGGAAAAAGCAAAGGGCACGTTGTATTTACTAAGGTATGGATTGTGTGCTGGAAAAATCTTTCCCAGAATTCATAAGAGGCCTGTGAGGAAAAATAGAAGCTTTCACATTTTACATGGTTTCCTAACCAACGTCCATGTAACGTTTTATCTAAATCTGAGCGTTTGTTCTAAAGTACTAAAGCACAGTTGAATACTTTCATTTTTTCATCTGTCATTGACCCAGAATCAGTCCCTGTCTGCTTATAAGTAGATTAAATGGTTAATATCTTATGATTGGACGTGATTGTGAAGGAAAATTGTCAGTTAGGGCACAATGGTTTGCATCACTTTAAAACAAAGGTGACAAGATGTGTGTTGAATTAGTTAGACTGGTTACTGTAATCCATGCTCCTGGTTGTATTTACGGCTGACATTCATTTTGTCATCTAGGCATAAGTCTAATGTTTCTACAGGGGCAATATGAGAATTCAAACCTTGAAAATAAATTTATATTTAGGTTGCCTTGATATACGACTGCTGTACTTTAGTGGACTGTTGTTGTGATGTAACGTGAGCTGAATATATGTGCAGCTAGTAAATTAACATTATATTTCCACACCAGGAACTTTGTCTGAATAAATGGAAAATAGCTTCTGTTTTTGTGTAACTTTTACTTTTCTACTGACTTCAAAATTTGGCACATACAGCCTGCAGGTGGACAGATTAAAAAATACAACAAAGCAGTTTGTTTCTGCTGCATTGTAAACGCTCTCCCGGCTAAAATCTTTCCATCTGGTGCTAAAATTCGGACAATCCGGCCATTGGACTGAAAACAATTTTGTCCCGGCCAATAAGGAAACTGATGTGAGGAAGCTAATCTGAACTAACTGGGAATCTTGATTTTTATTCGTTATGTACACAGTTATACAATCATACAATCTGTAGTTAAATGTAAATGTTTCAGCAATAGAAAAATTGCAGTGAATAATTATAATTTTGTTTTTGCTCAGACTAGTGTGGTTGAGAAACTAGCTGAACATCAAAAAAAGGTAAACACAGGAAGTCTATAAAACTGCTTAAGAGACACATAATATAGAGCTGGTTATTTGCTGGAAACAAATACATGTATTAATGATGGTCATTTTCTCAATGTTCAGTATTAATCAATATTCAATATTTATATATTATGCACATTTATTGCATTGCTCTGTATAGCCATTACTTGACACCGTATCCTTTTAGGAAGACGATGATGTGTGTTGCTGCCCGTTTCATCCTCTCACCCTGTGTACATGACCAGCACAAAAGTTCTGATCCGGACACACGAGTCCCACATCACTTATTGAGAACTGTGGGTCAATAAATCAATTAGGCGGCTCCAGACTTCTCTTGAGTATCAGTCGTGTTTTTTCCTCCCTTTTTTGTTTTGACCTGTCAGTCGTAAAAATCACTCATCCGACTGGAACAAGTGGATGTTCTGTGCGAATCTTCATTAAGTTGTTTTCCGATGAGAGGCTGGGAATCAATACAGCAGCAGACTTCACTCCCTCACAATCATGAACCTTTGTTTTCAATCGCTGTGTTCCAAAACCTAGCATGCTTCCTTCGTGGGCAGCGTATTAAGGCAGCATGAACGCTGATGCCAAGTGGTTTGTTGCAAAATGTAGCTTTTTAGTGCTAAAGTATTGCTATGCTATTTACTGAAGATGTGAGTTATCCCATCGTAGGCTTGTGTTGCAGGCATGCCTTCCCATAATTCATTGCAGCAGGCTCAGTTAAAAGTTGCTGCCTATGTTACATTTCCAGATGGGTGTTCTCAGTTTACATTTCTGCTAGAATCAGGAGGCATCCGTCTAAATATGCAGCAGACATCAAGGTCTTGCTAGGAAACAAAGTAGTATAAACAGCTAGCCTGTTGTATGAAATATCTAACCAAGCCTAACCATGTAAAATGTCTCAGATGCACACATCAATAAGCTAGCAGAGCAATAAGCCATCGTTTGACATGACTTCAGGGTTTGAGCGCAGTACATTTAGTATAGATTTTGACCTTGCTCATTTCAGATGAGTCTAGCACGCATGCAATCGTTCTTCTAGAGTGCTTGTGTAGCGTCTGCCCAATTTACAACAGCCCTGCGTCTTCCATACTGTCAGTATGTTTGTAGAGTTGTTGAGAAAGGTTCATTCACAGATCTGACAGATATAAAACACTTTTACCCTTGAATTCATACCTGTAAGGGTTGTTCCTTAGGTGTAGAACCAAGACGCTTTGATCATTTCTTTGCTTTTGCTTTCTTCTCCTCAAAATTACTTTTTGAAACCATGCCAGGGCAGAGGAATCAATAGTTCAGCGAGTGAAGTTTAAGGTGCCTTCGTTTCAGTTCTATTTGACTTATCGCCCCCGGAGATCATTTGCTTTGTCCGTTTTTAAAGGGCAACGGTTTGAAGGCACAGAAGTCTCAGTCGTGTGAAACGAGAACATCGGTGTTCCACGTTTCCACCTTTGTTCCAAGATGAAGATCAGTGGCGACCGCTGTCACCTTTGCTTTTTCTTAAACGGATTTACTGGACATCTTTCTTTAGATATCAAAGGATTTAGAAGTCTGAGAACACTAGTGTATATTATTACAAAACACACACACACATTTACTTATCTATCTAATCTTACAGACTTTTATTGTTTCTGTACAGAGTTAGTTATAAACAATATAATCTAACCCTAAATTTCTGCATTTTTACAATTTAAAAAAACTTTTTTTAAAACTATTTTTATAGCATTTTGCAAAACGTCACTAAAATGAAACTTTGGGTGTTTTTTCTGACTTTTGGGTTCAAATTTGTCACAAACATACGGTTAAGTTTTTATTATTTTTAATGTAAAAAGATATTTATATGTATGTGTGTGTGTATGTGCTTTATTGCGTGTTCAGTCATGTTTAATGTTGTTTAGTTCCAGCAGAAGTCTATACTAGTTGATATAGTTTACAGCATCCTCCACAACACAGCGTTCAAAACCAGCCTGTGAGATGAGGAAACGTGTCGAACAAAATGTGTTAAACACTAATTCTGCAACCGCATTTGCACATAGTGATTTGCATAATTCCTTTAGCGAATCAGGCGCTACATCAACGCAGCACATGTGAGTAACTGACGCTTCTCCGTTGCTGAGATTTATTCCTGGTGAATTCTCTCCTCAGAGTTTTGGACCTCACTGCATATATTGTGTGTTTGATTGCTTTCCTTATTTTCAGCATGCAGCGTGGTATTGCGATGGGTGGCTAATGAAAAGCTCGCAGGCTTGCAGTGTGTTGAGATCGCATGCAGCTTATGACGCCCGGTGTGAGAGACAGATGGAGAGATCTGCAAGTGACGTCTTCATCAAAGATGAGATCAGACAAGATTAATGTCTTTTACTTTTATTAAGCTAATATTAATAGATAAAACATGTCGCAAACATTCCATTTTGTATGCGAGTTTAATAGCTTTATTTTAAGCAAAAAACCCATTCCTCTGTTTCAGAAGACACTTGTTTAGGCCTGGATAGACTCTGCAGGCATTTATCGCATGGTTTATTGCATTTAAAGCATGCTTATGGGTAGCTGAAAGTGCAGTTTAATGAACATTAATATTCTGTGAACACACTGTGGTAAAATGCAGGACGTTGCAAATAAGCGTCTTTTAAATTCAGTGGGATGCTGCAAAGTTCTGCAGGTGTGGGTTCTGCGTGGGCCAGCTCGCAATTAAATGCTAGCAGGTGTAATTAGCATTGGTCCTGGTTGCACACTTGCATGGATGCAAACTTTATATCAAAATTGGTTTCGGTTGCCACCAATCAGCGTTATATAATTAAAACATAATATCAGAGGGTGTTTTGAGACCTGAGGGTACTTTAAAGAAGCAATAAAATGTCTTCCTAACCTTATGGAGAATGTAATACAATCATTTTTAATTATAACAGAGAATTGAGGGCTGCTTGTGAGTTTTTTTTTCACTTCCCACAAAAAAATTCAATATTTTTTTTCTTTTATTTTAACAGAAGAAAGGAATCGCAGGGGTATAGCGTGTTGATTGCGCCTCATTTTTGATTTTCAATTATGCAGTTGACTTTCAAATAAATATAAAGCACCGGGTGAAGTCCTGTGGGGCTCGTAGCTGTTGGTAGCTCTCAAATGAGTTTGGAGAAACATGAAACATTCCCCGTGTGAGGAGAGGGGGAATAAAACAGAATGAATAACAGCAAAAGAGACAACGCCCGCAGATCTGTGTCCTAATGAAGCTGTTGTAGAAATGAACAGGGTTTCCTGGAGGTTTCTGAGGGGCTGTTTTTACGCTTTACACTGAAGGAGGGTTGGAGTGGATATCAGATCAGGTTCTCAGCAGTTCTGTCCCACGGGTCACTCAATCATCAGTCTTTGTTCTATCAATCACTCTGCAGGGAAACTTCAGACAGTTTCCTGTGCGTAGCCACATGGAAAAGATTGGTCTGAAGTCATTACACTAACATAATTGATCTCTCAATGTGGACTTTATTAACCCTTAGAGGAGTGAAGGTCTATAAACATTTTATACCTTTGCCCCTGCTACTATATGAAGCCATAATAGTGTCATCTGTACATACTCTTTAATTTCTCATCTCAATGTTCTGTTCGTTCCTACAGGAGGTCAAAGCACAGGAGCACATTCTGTTGAAATAAACAGATGGCTTTAATAACTTCAGCCGTGACCGCAGATCATTATCTGTCTTCTCATCTCCCTCTTGCTGACTGTTAAATCTACAGGAAGCAAAGGAGAACATCCACCAAATGGTCCTCAAAGGACAAATCTACATCACTGATCGCCCACCAATAGACCTGGGTGGGCTCACCGGGCGTAAATTTACAATAACAATGGTCTCTTAAGAGGTTGTCATTGACGTCCAAGATGGAGGCCTCGTGGTTGAATTGGCGCGTGGCTGCTGCTTTTGGAGGAGAAGCGTGAGGTTATTGATCGTTGATCCCTGCTGGTCAGTTGTTTTGCATTGACCTAGTAGAGCGGGACAATAGGGGTTGCCATGGTGACCTTTTCTTGCTGTGTCGGGAGTTGGAAAGGGCGTTTCCTGTGGTTTGGGCTTTGCTTTTGATCTAGTGAGGATGTACTAGTCAGCATGACTCTATTCACGGGCAAATTGGTTTGTCTTCTGATCAGCCAAACATATGGTGCCATGTTGGATGGGAATGGATTCCTCCATTGTTTGATTTTTGTCTGCTTGGTACAATGCTCACAACATCTGTCTGTCAGACATGTATTTTTTGATTGACAATTGCTTAAATGGATGCAATTGGTGAATTTCACAAGCATTGTTTTTCATCTGCCAATGAAAACTTAATGATCTTTGTCCTTTTATTAAGTTTTCCCATTGAGCACAATCCTTACACTGATCAATCCATGTTTACAGTACAGCAGCTGAAGAAAACATCTATGAAATCTAAGGTCTTTTATCTGCTATGGTCTTGTATTGAGAGATTCACACTGGGTGATTACTGTAAGAGAGTTACGGATGAGAGCGTGTCCGTGTGTGGAGTTGTCTTTTGAAGAAATTCTTTTCACAGAACGACTCGGGCCCAGATTGCCAGAGGATGTTATGGTTAGTTTAAATGAGTTCTCAGAAGTTAAATCCTGCAGTCTTCCTCAGATTTGTTTTTGTACACATGTGGGATTGCTGTAATGATTTCAGGGAGTCGTTTGGATTCCAGTATTAGTTTTCCTGAAACATTTAGCGTTATATTACAGCCCTCAGTTACTCCACTCACTGGAATTACCTACAATTATTTTAACATGATCCAAAGAGAATATTATTAGTGAGGAAGCTGTAGGGTGAAGCTGAAGAGCTGCAGGCGTGTGCAGATGTTCCTCAGTCACGTGATCAGACACTAACATCAGATTGTCTTCATCAAGTTCTCTTAAAGAATCTGTGTTTGATTTGTAGACTTTTGTCTTTGAAAGTTACAATATCAATAATTAATCATATTTGCTTTTTGTGTTTATTAAAAAAGAGCACAACAATCTTTAGCATTTCCACCCTTCATCAAACAATCTTATGCTTATCGTTTATATTCTATTCTTTTAATTTTCATTTTTACATTTTAATTTTGGCTTTAAGTCAGTGCCCTGCACATTTTTCATTGTGTTATCCTAATCTAAAGTTTTTACATTTTACGTTTTATTGTATACTTTGTATTAGTTTTAAATATTATTCTGTTTGTGTTTTTTTGCACTACATAGTTACAGTACATAGTTTATACAAAATCTTCTGTCTTAAAGGGCCGACACAATGTTATGATGGAATGTAACTAAAATTATTAATATAGAAAAACAACATTCTTGGTGAATGTTTTCCTCATTGCAGCTACTTTATCATTTGCTAAAACGTGTATCCTGACTGAGGTCTGTAGACTTGAATAATGGCTTCAGTAGTCTCCTCAAATATTTGTTTACTTCTCTTGTGCTTGTCACTTATATTTCCTTCCTCCATTTCAGCATGAATAAGTAAAGTCCTATTAGCAAAGTGCATGTATTGCTCTGCTCTGTTTCTCTAAGCCCTGATCGATAAGCGCTCCACTGCGCTCACTCACTGTATCGGTCATGTCAGATTCATCAGCTGCTGTTGGTAACAGGAAACATGCGCAGTCTTAAAATCATGTGCTTCTCTTTGTGGCAGTCAGTTAGCAGTAAGTGCTGATCTCAGACCTCAGAGAGTGTGATATTTGCCTGTTGATATCACTGTTTATTCAGAGCATTTAAATTCTGAACGGTTGTTTGTTCAGAAAGAACGATCCGGTCTACATGGTGTTCAAACTATAGAAAAGTGTTGTATTGTGATCGATCATCTCAGCTGACGTCTAACCTCTAAAGTTAGCAAAAATGTTGCAGGAACATTAGTGGAACTTTGTTTTATATGATCAAAAATAATGATCTTAAGTAGTTAGTGGAGCTTTTTAAAATATTAGAGAATGAAACAAAAAGGTTTAAATAATGTTTTTATAAGCAAGCAATAGTGTCTAAAAAACTAAACATTTTGACATTCCTGAATATTAATTTTTTTTAATGTTTTGGAAACATTCTTAGAATGTAAAATTGTTAGCTGGGATACAATGTTTGAGATGCTAACATTGTTAACCAGAAAACCACGATCACGGCTGGATTTGGTTTGGTGAGGGTTAATCTGAGGGTCATTAGTAATTATCAGTGATAAATGTCCTCACCTCAGACTCATTGTGTGGATTACTGGTGATATTAGAATACATTTAACTAATGTAATCCGCCAGGCTGATGGAGAATCTCATTCAGAGATGGATTAAGATCAATTTCTTGGTCGTAAGCGAATTCCGGTCCAGCAGAGGAAGAGGAGCATAAAACCAGCCAAATGTTAATGACTCATTTGTAGGGAAATGGATTTAGCCATTGTGTTTCTACTTTAGAAAACATGACCTTTCATCTGTAATACGTAGTTTTCTTGGCTCTTGTTGGCCTGTTCCTGAGATATAATATTGTGCTGAATTTTCATCTCTGTTCTGTTTTGAGTGATGTAAGTGATACAAATGCAGCTCATATTTCCATTGTGCTCTGATTAGGGGTAAATACGCTCTCCAGCGGACTGTAGGTCAGCCTCTTCCTGGGACTGTAGGGGCTTGTCGTGTTAACAACTGGTTTTCTTCTCCTGCTTTCGTAAGATGAGCATATGTTTCAGACACGCGGAGAACAGGGCCCACCTCACAGAACAGAGACTGTAATCGCTTCTCAATAGGCAGGGCTGAAGGAGGACCTTTCGTGCGATGGAGATGGAATGCGTTCAGAGCATCAGGCACGTGAGAAGGTTTATGAGACCTCCAGCTGGGCAGTTAGGAGGAGAAGCGGCGCTCGGCTCTTCACATCTGCACCAGACAGACACTTTCTCCTAATTCCCTGATTCAACACGAGAGCAGAGAGACTCTGGCGAGAGCGTTTTAAGCAGGACTTACCCAGCTGCCTCTTAATCTGATATCTGTTTTGCAAAAGCTTGTTTCTAAGCAACAGTGATCCTTACTTTCCCGCTGTGCTCATATTCTTTGTTTTGGTAATTGCTTCCCATAGAGCACAACCTAGTATTTGTCTGTCTTTTTCTGCTGTTTTTATTAGTTGTAAGAGAACGGAGAGGCCTGCAGGCCTTTTTGATGCTTGAGGTTATCTTCTCATATCAAGATTTGAGGCGGTTTGAGGCTTACTGTATTTGAAAGTCTTGGGGTCCAGTGTGGAGTTTATACAATTACATTTGGTCAGTTTTAAAGGGCTTTCTGTAGGTCATTTATGCCATGTTCATGCGAATCAAATTGACTTTTACCACTTGAAAAGAGGCAAAAAGGTCTCAAACCCTCTTTTTAAGAACATCATTGAATTATAGATTATATCTATAGAGAATATTTGATATGTATATAAAATATAATATGATATACTTGTGATGCAAATACAAAACGACATGATTCATATGTGATAGTTGTGATATATAAATCTACAATAATGTACAGAAGCACTAGAGCAACTTAGATGAAGAGAGACATTTAGGAGAACGTTGTTCTCCGGGGTCTGTTTTAAACAGGATTAGAGCATATTAGGTCTTAAGTGTCATAGAACAAAACAGATGCCGTTGATATAAACGTTTAGTCCGTCCCTGTCCATCAGTTTGTGTTTTTCAAGATGATATTTTAACAGGTTTCTAGAAGAAGAAATTTGCTTTATTTTGTCCCCTCAAACACGGCAAGATGAACTTCCAGAGATTTCTGCCTTTTCCCCTCAGCGATAATGACAGAATCTGGTGATTAAGATGAAACTAGAAGATCTCTGAATGTGAGCTGCGTTTGCCGCGAGCACCAAAAGGTGTTTTTTTCCTTGAAATAAGAGGTTCAGAACGTAATGAAGATAAATGATAAACAGATGCAAGTGTTTCTGAGACGAGGCTGCTTCTGATTGTCAGAGAGATGTTGTCACATCTGTTTGTGGTTAAGATTCACATGCATAGAATTCGTAGAGGAGATTTTTGGAGCCTCATCTATTGAGTCCCACATAAAAATCCAGGGAATGCAAAGCGGATCTGTTATCTGTTAAAGTTTGGCAGCAGTTTTCACTGTTTTGGTTGCTATCAAGAAGGTCTTTGCTTTCAATTTCATGTTTCTGCCCACTAATGTGGCGTAAATAGCGTGACACAAGACTTGAGCTTTTTTTGTTGAGTGATTGTGGTTTAATTGTAGATCATCATGTTTTGGGATTTGTGTGTGTGTGTGTGTGTGTGTGTGTGTGTGTGTGTGTGTGTGTGTGTTGTCTCAAAATTAATTCTGCTTCAGCAAAATATTTTTACTATTATTTTTATTTTTAACTACCATTTTTCTGGATTCTCGTAGCTCTAACAATTTTAGGTTGTAGGAACATTTCCCAAATGTTTAAATATGAAACGTTATTTTGTTTAAAGCATCCAGACATCGTGTTATTGTTAATTGTAAGAAAATTGTTTAAACTTTTTTTATTTTGTAACATTTTTACAACAATACGTTCCACTAACTGCTTAAGAATAATGTTGATATATAATATATGAACTTTCTGCTAATCTTACAGCAAAAGCGCTTTTGATAACTTTGAGAAAACTTTAGTGAACATTCTCAGAACGTTTCCTGTTAGCTGTGATGTCAGTTTGCATTTTGCGTTTCCTTGTTTACACACCAGCCACCATCGTTTCCGTATCTGGTATGTAAATAATGTAGGATTTAACATCACGTTCGCTGATATGTTGAAAAGCAACAGATTGCGTGCGCTAATTTAGAACCTGTCTTGAACTGACGTCCTCAAATCATTGTCAAACATTCGGTATTCTCTCAGACAGCCTGACAGCGTCTTACTGTCAGGATTAAGGAAGCATTTGGCTCATAGCCTTCATAGCTGACAATACCAGCATTTTTAAGGCTTTAATCTTCTAGCAGATGACAGCCGGAATGTTCCGTGGCCCACCAGCGCTGCTTCTCTTGAGCCCCTCTCACAAAAAGCCTTTCCAGTCTTGATCTGCAGTCAAATTGATTCTGTGCAGAGAAGATGTACGGCGGAGAACCGTCATGTCAACAGATCTGCTGAGTAACGGATTCCTCAAATCGTCAAATTCAGATTTTGTGGCCATCACGGGCGAGGCAGTTTTGCTCTGTCGGGTAACAACAGAGATGCTCTGGTGTCATCGCACAGTTAATGTTCTCTGGTGACACACATGCCCAGCAGGAGACGTTTGTGGTAATTTTATAGATCCTCTTTAAAATATAAATCAGCATGTTGGAGTTTGAGCTGAAAGAACTTGCTTGTACAGAAACTTCTCTCATTTCTTCACCACAGGCCGTATGTTGACACTTCACACAGCAATTTAAAGCGACAACACAGTTCCAGCAAACAGTATTAGGTTTTATGAATGTTTCTGTAATGTTTCCATTATAAGAAATGTTAAAAAGTTTGTTTTGAATGTTAAACGTTTATTTTTAGACATAGTTTTTTTTAGAATATTTGGCAATGACATAATATTCCACTAATAGTATTGGCAGAATCTTTTGATAACGTTGGAAAAACGCTTAGAAAATATTAGCTTACATTCTGAGGATATTCCCTGTTAGCCAGGGTTGCAATGCCCAAAAATCAATCAAAATTTGCAAATTGTCCTTATGCAAATGAGCAGTGATGTCATGAATGTTAATGATGGAAACAGACATGTGCTTGTACTGAATAACACCAGTCAGATAGTAATGTGTGCTAGAACTATGAAATAAGCTCTCTCTCTCTCTCTCTCTCTCTCTCTCTCTCTCTCTCTGTCTCTCTGTCTCTCTCTCTCTCTCTCTCTGTCTGTCTCTTTCTCTCTTTCTCTCTGTCCAGTCGATGCAATTAAAGACGACTCTCAGATATCTTGTCATTAACTGCCTCTATCTCCTTTCTTTACTCTCCAGAGATGCACGTCTGGCCGTTAGCATCCTTGATTTGTGTCTGCTGTACGTGAGCTGCTAATAGCCTCTCATTCAGAGAAACTTCTGGCTCAATATACAAGAAGCACTTTTCAGAGTGTAGTTAAAATGGCTGCCATTGTCCCAGCATTGTAGCGGCGATAAGAGGCTAATTAGCGTTGGACCCGCTTCAGCAGAGGTTGTGAATTATACACTGCTGCTTGTGACACCGCAAAGCTACCTGGACCCGGTTAAATTAACCCCATAAGTTTCCTTGGGTAACAAAGGCTTCTACAGTGTCAGCGCAGCACTCGTTTGAATGTTTAACCCTGAGAGAACGTGGCAATAGTTCTCCAGTCGTCAATAAAAGGGCTTAGCGGTGCTGAGAGCTCTATTCTTGTGAGCGTGGTAAATGAGTGACCTTTTGAATGAGTGTTTTGGGGATATGGCTGAGGAATGAGGCTGCCAGGTTTCAGCTGAAAGTTTAGTCCTGCTATGACCTTGTGCGCTGGTAAACACTGGTCTGTATTTGTGTTTGGATCTGCATTTAATACCACGTAGGATCTTTCAGGGGTTTAGCTTGAGAGCTCTCGTTGGTCCCAGTTCAGGCATTCTGGGAAGGATCACGCTGGATCATCTCAAACCCTCGTGTGATACGTGAGGTAATTAATGACTCAATTTTTGCAGGATACTCCCCATTGGGTTCTAATGAATGTGTCTTCAGAAATAGGTGTGTAAGCGTTTTATACGACTCCGGTGTAGTTCTCGTCATGTGTAATTTCCCGTTCCAGGTTACCTAGATCAAGACGAGGACATGCCGGGACCTTTGTGGTTACTATGGCAACTACAATTTCAGCTAAAATATTACTGGTGTGAAACTGGTAACCTGATATTTTGGTTTAAACTAACTGGTTAAACTAACATTTGTGATTTTTGGTAAATTAATAAAAAAAGACATGGATGACATGGAAAAGACTGGCTAAGATTTACTTTTTTATTGCTTTGAAAACGATGCAGCTGTAATGATTTTGTTTTGTGCGTCGCTAACGGATCCATGACTGACAATTAGTTATAGTGAGACGTATAATTGAGGTTCCTGTCCAATTCGGAGCTCGTTTTTAAGGGCTGGTGCATCACCTCACAATTAAGTCCAAAGCCCTGCTCAGTTAGTGTGGCAATGATGATTGATGAATGTTTAAGAGGGGTCAAGTTTTAACCATTTGTGTCCCACCCTCAGACAGCTGCTTTTGTTCTTGTAGAAACGAGAAGGTGAGATAAAGTTGGAGAATGCGCTACGGTACGAGAGCTGACAAATTGCAGTACAATTAGAGCTCTAGGCCAGCATTAAACAGCCCGAGGACACGTCAAATTAGCATCACTTAAAATTCTATCTTGAATAGTAACTAAGTGGGGTTATATGTTATATAAGTGGCCGTTTAATTCTTATGTGTTAAAATTAGTCCAAGCGCTAAAATTGTTTCATTAGAGAGACTTCAAGCGCCTGCTTAAACGGATCGAGTAGCTGTGAGACTGAGATGAAGTTAAAGTCTTCGTCCCAGCAGGAGATCACCGTAAAACCGTCCAATCAGAATGCTGAGAGAGTGAGGCTTTTCAAGCTAAGGTGTCAATGTGGAACTCATGCAGGATTAAATGGGCTTTCTTGGGTTTGTTTTTTTTTTTCATTTTCTATACAGCTTACATGTGCCTGAATGCGCTGCGGTTGTAATCTCAGGTCTGGTTGGCTTAACAAATCTAAATTGAAAAGCAGAGAGCCACTTACAATGTAGAGAATAAAGGAAAACAGGGTAGCGCTATGAAGTCAGCAATGCATGCTGCGTATTTGTCACATGCTAGTCGGTGGCGGTGTGGTGTTTGTAGGCTGTGCTATTTAGAGCAGGTAGGTGGATAGCAAGACATTGTGTGTGTGTGTGTGTGTGTGTGTGAGAGTGTGTTTATGTGTGTGTGTACACAGTTCACAGAGAGAGAGAGAAAGCAATTATTTTACCCACTGGCTGCTGAGAAGACGTTTTTTAATCCTGTGTGCTAACTCTGCAAGAGCCTTTATTACTTTTGCCCCTGCATTGCCTTTTATTTGTTTTATTTGCCACTGGATGAGATTAAGGGGTATTTTCTCATCCTGTGCTTCTGACATTTCTCATGTTGTCTTTTATCCCCTTACTGTATTTTACTGTATTTGCTAACGCAAGTTAATGCAATTAAATACATTCATATCTTCTGTGGATGGTATATATTTATATACAGGAACATAAAATGTTTGTCCAATTTCACAACTGGCCTTTAACTTTCTCTACAGAACAAGGCAGAGACCTTAAAACATGTAACTGACACATGCACAGCTATACACAAATGCAATGGCCTGTGAAACGTTGTAATTGTAGCCTATCAGCTATTACACACACACACACACACACACACACACACACACACACACACACATTTGCTGTTATTGACCAATCAGAATCAAGTATTTTCCTTAAACTCTCCACATCACAGAAGGCTTTGTTCCTCCATCTTCACAGGGTACTTTGAAGAGCAACTGTGATCTTATACAGCTGCCTCTCTACAGGTGATGTCTGTCTCTCTCTCTCTCTCTCTCTCTCCCTTCATCCTCTCTTTCCCTCAGATCACGTTATTTATTCCTCTTTCTCTCCATCACTTCATACTGCTTTATTTGCTCGTTTGTAGAAGCTCAACCTCTTCTTACCCTCTCACGTCTTTCGTCTCCTTCATGTCCCCTTTTCCCATCATGACTTCATTTTTAATAAGACGCATTTCTTGCGAGAGAACACACGCATTTCCAATTCAAGCCCAAATAAATGTGATGTTCTTTCAATGCTCTGTTGACATCTCAGCACGAAACACACCAGCCCTCCCGCCCCCAGAGACGCACCCGTGAAAATTTACATCTTTGCTTAAACATTATTTGTTTTGTTTTCCGGGCAGAATCTTACGCTTTTGTACAAAAGAGTCAAGAAAGTCACAAAGGATGGAAGCGCAGATGAAAGACTCCACCTGTCCTCCAGAGCTCAGCTTCACGCTAGCTTTCAGATCCTTCCCTCCCTCATGGTTGCATGTGTAAAATTAAAAGAATAATTCACCCAACACTGACATTTCTGTCATTATCGTCTCACCCTCATGCTGTTATAAAACCCATACGCCGTCTGTGGAACATAAAAGAAGACACAATGTTTCTGAAGTATCGTTTGAAGCTGTTATACAACAGCAGTTCAGCCTCACGGTGACCATGTCTGATCATGTCTGAGTTCATTCTGTGATAAACAGCTGACTGTATATTATTGTGTGTGACGCCCCAGCTAATGCAAAACGTTAGCTAACATTAGTTCTTGCCATAACATTAGTAGAACCTTAACTTTTAAGGTTTAACTTTAGGTTTTTTTTAAGGTTTAACTTTTATATAAAAAAGTTTGTTTTAGGTTGTACGTGGAATCTTTTGAAAACTTTACAGACTTTAAAATGTTTGAATCATGTTCTTACATCTAATACAGTAATGCTAATACAATGTTTAACATTGAGGAAATGTTCCTACAACCTGAGTTAGATGCGTTAAAAACATTAAAGTGTATCATGTGATTTTAGAAGCTTATACATCAATCATGTAGGTTTGTTGTCGTGTGTTTGTTGATCTTTTGAGGCTTGATGTCCTTCCTGTTGTCCTCGCTCAGAAACAAGCTGTAACAATTCTGACAAATTCTACAGGAAAAAAAACAGTTGTGGATTTGGAGCGACAACGGGGTGAGAAAATAATGACAGAACTTTCATTTGTGGTGTGAATTTTTATTTGAAACTTTACGGTAGAGAGTTTATTACAGTATATTTCACCTGCACAGCGATTACATTTCAGCTGACAATATGTCAAGAGCAAGAAACGATTTTCTCTCGAAAAACTAAAAGATAACGGCTTGTAAAGGATTACAGAGAGACGATTCCCGATGGGATAATTCATCAATTTGGCATAAATTCTTCCGTTCGTTCAATATCTGTGCATTTGGGCTTTTTGTTCTTCTTGGCACGTATTTTGATTTTCAAATCCGCAAGTATCGTTTTAATAGGCAGGTAGTTTTTATATGTAGCTTTGGGCCAATTAGTGAACCTTCTCCTAACAGATGGATGTGTTGCTTTTTATTTATTAATTGCTTTTTCTGTATTATTTATTTTTTAAGGAAAAGAATAAAGGCGGCTGCCACCCACAAAGCAGAAGCGCTTTTCAGCCTCTGTGGCTTTGAAGCTAATATCAAAAGCATCAGATGTGCAGCACAGGCCTGAGATCAGTTTGATTTTACGCTCTTGTTTTAGTTTCTGTTCTTCTTTTTCATGTTCTTGTGCTCTTGATTACAGAAGAGGCAGACTGTGCTGTTGTAAGGGCTCACCTGCGTCCAGCGTCTCTGTAGTTTGAGCTGTTTTAGGTGGGTGGAATAGATGCATCTTGTGTTTTTGCGACTCCTGTAGAAATGATAAAGTAGCAATGAATGAACATAAGTCTATAATGGAAGCCTTTATAAAGTGTGTCTGTACACTATATGAAAATGTTACCAGATTAGTTTATTCAATATTCTAATACTTTTTATTCATAATACTAACCATAAATTATTCAATCATTTTACTTTTAATGTTATTGTTTTATTGGAATTGTTGCTCTGGCAATGATAAGTTCACAATTTTCAACTAATATTTAGGCTCATATTTTACTTTATTTCAGCTTTAACTGAAGCCCACAATAATCACCCAGCTTTTGTTATGACCTGCAGAGAACAAATGGGATGTATTTATTTCCCATAATTCCACGTTTTACCTTGAAACATCCAAACGCACTAGTGTGATTCTGAGGAAAGCTCCTTTTAAATTATTCAGCCGTAAAAACACGCACAACAGCGTCGGATTCACAATGAGATTAAGTGGAGGAGCGCATTAGCGATGTCAGTGATGGATGTGACATTATGTTGGTGAAATATATCCTGCGCTTGCAAAACGCAGCCAATCAGGAGCCAGAGATCAGAGCGGTGTTTAATGAAGCAGGTGGTGTGAGCCAGAGGTGTCACAGAAATATAAGCTGTGTGAAAATCAAGAGTACAGCCTGACGTTTCCATATGTGATGCTGATCTGGTGACATATCCACACTTAGCTTAATTCCCAGTTTGTTCGCTGTCTGTAATGTTCCATATTGGGATTATCTGATCTCAAATAATAGTACAGTAGTCTCTCACCTATGGAGAGACCTCACCTGTGTGTGTGTGTGTGTGTGTGTGTGTGTATATATGTAAATGTGTATGCATGTGTGTGTGTGTGTATATATATATGTGTGTGTGTGTGTGTGTGTGTATGTAAATGTGTGTGTGTCTGTGTCTGTGTATGTATGCGTGTGTGTACATATATGTGTGTGTATGTATGTGTGCGTGTGTGTGCATATATGTACAGTTGGGAACTGACTAATCTCACATGCTTATCTCCAAATGGAGAAATATCTGTCAGCAGGAAATCGCATGTCAGAGATGCACAGATGGTACACAATCCCAAGAACATTAGAAAGCGTGCATTCATGCATGTTTCTGTGGTTTATGTTCCTGCGTCTCTTACGCTGTGCAGTAGAAAGCATGCAGTTCTCTGTAATGTTATTATTAGCGTGAGATTTCACACTGTAGCGTGCTGTATCCACTGTATGCCTGTATTCTGCTTCATACTCGTTCGGTTATTATTAACAATATTGTTGCTGCTACCTTCAGTCTGAGGAAACGATAAACAGGCCTCACAGATGTGAATGAATTAGACCAGTATTAATGCTTTTGGAGTCTGATGTTCAGATGAGGCGGTTTGTTTGTACACGTTTGATCCGAGTTTGGCACATTGTTCCCCGCTGCATGTGGCCAATACCCACAGTGCCACTTGTGAGGGAAAGAGAAAGGATTACTTTGCTAATGTTGCTAATTAAAAAGAGCAATGAGGAGCAGTTTTATTGTGTCGTGTCATACAGGCTCTTTGGGTTCCTCAGTCTTCCCTCATCTTGTCTCTGTGTGTTAATTGCATCCAGTGCTCACTGCCTCGTCCTCTAATGGCTGCGGGAAGCTGAGGTCCGTGATTTCTGCTGCCACAGCTGCTCATTAACACACCAAAAATTGGAATAATTGAATTGAATGTTAGCTATATGCTAAAAGCAACTGTTGCCCTTTCTGACAGTTGCTGAATGATTTTTTTGCTTTATTAAGCATTCGATTCTTTAAGCCGGAGAGACGCTTCAACATTTTCATGCCAATTATGAAGGTAATTTGGTGGTGATGTAGTTGAGCTCAGTGGTTGTTTACAGTCAGCAGATACGCTCATGTAGCGTGTGGTGGCCAAAGATGCTAGTCTTCGAATTAAAGAGCCAGTCTTGCTAATCATCCACATAATGATTTTTTTCAATAATATTGCTAATACCCTGACGATGAGAAGAAAACAGCAACAAAACTGTATGCATTACATTAGCATTTGTGATTTCTGGATTAATAATGTTATTATCTACATATTTTGAATATATTTAGAATAACTGACAAAGCAGAGCTGCATTGTTTAGCTGGTTTGTGTGCATCGGTACATACATTTGTGTACTGGATTTAAATCATTAGCTTTGTGCTCCAGTTTCACCGTCACTGTCTAAAATCTGCTCCTGTTGGTCGTTGTAAGTGTTAAGCGCAGTCTTACAATGTCCCAGCAAGTGTTTCTCCAGGTTTAGACAGTGAAACTTCTCAGGTTTCTAGTTATTGTTTAATGCTAATTGTATGCTATCTGTTTTTTTTCCGATCTCTCAATCGGCAAATCAGAACTCAGACAGTGAGATCTGTCAGCTGGACCCGTTTCATATTTTGTTGGTGTATTTGCGGTCTGTCCAAGCAGGTGGTGTGAGATGGGCTGTTTAATGGCCAGGCATTGGTCACAGTTCAGAAGCTGTTAGAGTAAGTGCTGTAATAATGAACTCACTGCATGTGGACATCTGCACACACTCCAGTTTAGAAGCCCAGCCAGAGACCCACATCTGATGAGTGACTCATCCGTACACGGACCACACAACAGATTTCCTCAGATGACCCTCGGAAATCAGTAAAATCTCTTTATCCATGTAGGGTAAGAGTTGGGCATGATTTCATACAGAACCGGCGGGATAAAGAGCGTCTTAAAACGATTCACTTTTATAAACACAGTGACTGTCTTGTGTTTGGTTGTGTTTGAGTCGGTTTGCTAGGAAACCAAAAACTGTGAGCTGGTGCCTCTTTAAAAGTGATACAGGAACTAATTGACTCAGGTATTGTTAACTAAGGACAAATAGTTGTAGTGATTGTAGAGTGTAGCGTCAGTGTAGAGTAAGACAGATTGTGTGTGTCTGGAATGTATGCGTGTATTTTTGTCAGACAGTTGATTTGAGAAATGACTTCTCAATGTTTTCCAGCACTGAAAAAATACATATGATATATAATATATAAAATGATATATAATATGACATATGATATATAAAAATACATATGATATATAATATATAAAATGATATATAATATGACATATGATATATAAAAATACATATGATATATAAATACATATGACAGGGTTATATAAATATATATATATATTACCCTGCTTACTGTTTTGTTGTTATTTATATAATATATATTTTGTCAGAATTTTTCTGTTTTTTCTATTCTTTATAGGTAAAGCTGTTTTAAAACAATGCAAAAAGGACATTGTAAAAAAGGACTATATACATATAAATACTAGATATATTGAGGGAAGCAATGTACAAACTACAAACAATGTCACCCGGTGTCTGTCACTCTGTAATGTGTGAATCATGTTCTTTTGTAGATGTTTTGGACGCGTCTCTGATTAGAGACAAACTGATGACAGTCATCACATAAAAAGGTGATGTATTTTACCCACAATGCTCAGGTGACTCCTCACTAAAAAACTGCTTTACAGAGAACCATCATTGCCCTTCAAAGAAATGATGTGGGTTGTTTAAGTTAATTGCTCTTTTTTCATTTAGATGAATTTTCAAGAGAGGAAGGAAAACTGTCTCTGCTGCCAGACCAGAGAAGCAGCAGGAAACTGATGGAAATTAAAAGCAAAACTGCATATTATTCCTCCATCTGCGTCCTGTTAAATGCTTATCTGGCTGGTGGTTTATGGACTGCGGAGTGGTGGCCAGACCTCGCGTTCAGTCAGATGGTCTCCCAATTTTGGGATTGCGTTTTAGCTGCCTGCGGCATCTGTTGTCAATTGTCAGGGATGTTGGAAAACGTGGCAGGAGCGTTGATGGTGTAGGAACTCATCTGCTGGGTTTTTCATCTCATCTCTCGCTCTAATATTCCCACTATCACCTCTCGACATCCCTCAGTCCATTCTCAAAACTGTCACCCTGGAAGCCAGCTGCTATGGCAACTCTCAGTGCTGTCAGCGGTTGAGTGTGGAGTGATTAACCTAGCGCTCCGGTTCTGTTGATGGTCTGTAACTGTTTGAACTAGTATCTCTGAGTTGAGCTAGTCAAAATGTCAAAACACTAATACACATCAATAAATCAGAGTAAACATTAAAGATGTGCCGTAGCGCAGCTGTGGCAGGTAAAATATCACCAGAGCGGCGTGTAATCGAAATTGGTTGCTAAAATATCACTTTGGTTGAATGGTTTACATGTTTTTTTCCCCACCTTGGTGTGGATATTACTTCAGAGACACTGAGGCTGCTGGGTGCTCTGTGCTTCTGTTGTTAAAATGGATCATCTTGAGTTACGATGATGAACATCGAAATGTTTAAGAAGAAAAATCTCCCACAATAAGGCAAATATCTCAACTGTCAATTTGCTCGTGTTAGCGTAGCCCTCGCCTCTCTGCGACGGATAAAAAACAGAAACGTGGAGAGAAATGTCACGCCAACAGCGAGATGAAAACGAACTTGTCATCTCTCTCCTCAGTATCGCTAACCATGTTTTCTTCTCATTTCTTTCTCCCTCATGTTCTGCCTGCCTGGGCCTGACTGATCTACCGCTCTCTGTTGAACATCATCTTGTAGGTAAGTCACACCTATATTGCTGCTGTCTGGGTGTCTGATCTAATCTGATTCCATCAGAGCGGCATGTGCCTGATCGCTTCTTGTCGCCTGCCGGGGTTTGAGGCGTGTGTGACTAAAATTCATCTCTGTTTGTAAGAGGCCCCTTGCGGTAGCGACATATTAGAACAACAAGCTGGTGTTTCCTGTGCAAAAACATTACATCTTGTGTTTGGCTAAGATGTTTGACTATTTACTTAATTTGTCATTTATTTTTTTCTAATTTTCTTGTTTACTACCTGATAGCTGGAGCGATGCCACGCGACTCGTGCTTTTGTCAGTCGTTCGCTGGTAATGTTGACTTGTTGTTTTCCCCTCTATTTTATTTACTAAAATCAATATAAAAACTTTTGCCAAGTTCAAACAGAGCAACTAAAGAGTCTTGGCAGCCCAAATTTGTACTTATTCCCTCCTAGCGCTTCCGCCTCACTGGCATTTGCTAATTAAATTAGCTTGCTACGCCTCGCTCTCATTGTTCACCACTGTTGTGCACGCGGATGACTAAAAACAATCATTTGTCTCATGACCAGCACTTTAATTTCATTGTTTGTGTTCATTTGACTTTGACTGCTTCGATACGCCAGTGTAGAGGAGAGCCTGGGGGGTTCTGCTGTTGTCAGTGAATAATTAGATATCTTTGTGTTTCAGGGCACAGAATCTAATGAATATCTGTGCGGTTCTTTTGGCCCCCGTGTCTCTGAATAAGACACAATAGCGCTGTAGATTGTCACAGTATGGTATTGTAGTAGAAATGATAAGTGAATCCAGGATGCTGAGAAATTTGCCCCCCTTTAGATTCATTAATGCAGCTTTGTACAAATTGAATGCGTGCCATTGAGAGCGCTGATGACTTGTTCGTAATTTCGGGGAGAGACTGTGTACAGCTTTATGCGGTTGTCTTTGTAGTTAATTAGCAACCAAAATTTGGAGATACAGTGCATAGCTCTCATTATTAAGACAAATATCTGCTCTGGTCTTCATAACCCCGTAATGAATATATTCAGAACTGCATTAGCAAGATTTTTTTTTAGGTTTTCTTGCTACGTACGAGTCCGCAGCAGCACACAGCTGTCACAGAAACATCTGCTCATGTGCTGTAGTTTAAACACCATTTGTCGTTTAATTGAAACAAAATTATTGATAACGGATGGCTGATGCTGATCTCAAAAACATTAATTTTACTGTACAAAAAGCTTTATAATGTGATAGAAAAGCTACATTTGCCTGTTTGGTTCCATGAAGAACGTTTAACTTACATAGAACCTTTTTGTTTGATAAAAGACTCTTTGTAAGGGATAAGGGTTCTTTAGACTATTAAAGGATAGATGAGAAATAGTTCTTCTAAAAACTTTGACTCAATGGTTCTTTGGGAGCCCAAATGGTTCATCAACGCCGTCATTGTAAAGAACCTTTTAAGAACCTTTTTTCATAAATTTTATTTCATTTATATTATTTTTAATGTCTCTTGAAAAATAAAAAATAAAAAAAGTTTTTAACTTATCCACTATAACTGCATGAAAACGATTTGGTCTCTATATTGCTCAAAATCTCCTTCTTTGCTTCAAGGAATTAAGAAAGAGAGTCAGACTGGTTTGGAACCACATGATAGCGAGTAAATGATGACAGAATTTTCATTTTTGGGTGAACCCCTCCTTTAACCCACGACGAAACCCCACAGCTCATATTTGAATAGGGAGTTCTTCTTCCTCAGTAGATCACAGAGTCTTTTTCACAAAGTCTTCTTGTCTGCAGGGTTAGAAACAGTGGCTGATGTAAGAACACTGACGCGAGGAGCTACAGTAGGTTGGCAGGTTTATCGGCTTGTTTGCTGAGACTGACTTTAGATCTGTTTGGCTGCTTGTGATGCCAAAGCCAAAACCAACAGATGGGATGAGCGAAAAAAGTGGCGTTTTAGTTCTTTTTCTGTGTGCGGCACTGGGCCAGAACACAGACTGTCTGGCAGCCAGTTCCTAGGAAGAAAGCAAACATACCCAATAGACTGTCATGGCCTGGTGGTTAACCGTGTTTAGAGTTTGTCTTTCCTGTCACAAGTTTGACTTCCAGAAAGCGGCACATTTAACACTGTAAACTAGACTCAAGCTATGTTTTAAGTAGCGTTTGCTGTTGTTTGTCAGTGAGTGCTTGTGTTGTCTACAAAAGGTTTCACGGCTAAAGAAACGTATTTTCACAAATGTTTTGGAAGATGTGGACGTGTGAGATGGTAAATGTGTCACATGACTAACAGAATACTAATATTACCAGCAAATACGCTACGAGAAGATACAAAATCTAAATATGAATCAATACACTGTTTAAATGAAAGTTGGGCTTTTCTGTGAGAAAAAGAATGAGTTGCTTTTCGAGTTTGTTTGTGCTGTAACATGCACATGCATTGGCTGGCTGTCTAAAAATGGCTTTTTTTGTTAGACTATTGCTGATTTAAAGCTTGTTGGAGTTTGTTGGTTTTACAATCTTTGACCATCAGATACATTAGACCTGCGCTTGTATGCTTACTGCTCTTTTAAAGTCTGTGATACAACCACTTGAGCAGCTACAAAGCAAGTGTTTCTGTAGCTATGATGCTATAGCTTTGCACTAGCAACACCAAGGTCATGAATTCATTCTGCATTCTGATAAAATGTACAGTTTGAGGGAAGTCTAAGCATCTTATTAGCTTAGCCGTTTCTTTATCACAACTGCAGAGCTTTTAAACCCAGTCGCTAGCTAACAGGAAATGTTCTCAGAACATTGGCTAAAGTTTGTCTTAGTTACATTGGCTAAAGTTTGTCTAGAAGTTATCAGAAGTGTTCTTGCTGTTCAGTAGTGGGATGTTTTTGTTACATATTTCTATGTATGAAAAATGTTTATTTTTAAGTTTTAGTGGAACGTTTAAACAATATACTAAATTCAAAAAATGTTGGAATAATGTTCTTTTAACCAAGCACTAACGTTAATACAACGTCTAAAAAACTGGACGTTTTGAACATTTCTAGAATTTTTTTTTGACTTGAGGGAAACCGTCTCACAACCTGAAGTTATTATCCGTGTCTGAACCAAATCCATTAGAGCTTTAATCAGGAAATGCGATGGCTGTATTTTTCATCTGAATGCGTCGTGTCTCCACACTCAGAACCTGCAGTGCTTCACAACAACCAGCTAAGAGGCATCAGAACCTGAAAGAGCAAAAAAGTTTAATGATCTTAAATCACTCTGAGAAGCTCCAAGGAGGCGAGACACATATATCTTCTGTTGTTCTTCTCATGACTGTGGGGAATATTGGAGAAAGACGGGTGAGATGAATCCAGTCCCATCCCTCAATCAGTCACATCGTGTTTATCTGCTGCTCTGATAGGTGCTCGACTGCTTTGGCCTTGTGCTTCTCTGCAGGGTGTAAATGTGAAAGAGGGCCTTTAGAATGACTACAGCTTAAAACTGCTCTCAGCCATCAGTTCTCAACCCTGTTTTCTTCCACTCTGCTCAAAACTGCCCTGTGTTCCCTTCCTTCTCCTTTTGTTGTTCTATCATGCCAAAATAATCAAACGCAAATATCCCTTCAGGCTCCCGGGACGCAGGCTTGTCACTAATTAGGGATGTTTTGAGGGAAGTTTGGAATCCCCGGGATATATGTTTCCCTGGTGGGGCTCGTCTTCTCATCTGGTTCCCAGTGTTGTTCTCATGCTAGCCACACGCTATAGGTGATGCCTTTAATCTGTCTCCTTAGCTTTATTTCTCATGAAATGAGAGCTGGTCCAATAAACTGTTTGTGTTGTTGTCGTCGTTCCTTTCCTCCAATCAGATTAGAGGACGCATAGAG
>JBAJNP010001935.1:0-53664 GCA_036877545.1 Yasuhikotakia modesta | reverse complement strand
TGGAGCCTTCATTCAGATATAGTTACATTTTAAGCAGCACAAATGTTAGCTGTAAGTACAGACACAGCATATATTTTTACAAATCTTTCTGTCAAAACCTAAAAAAAGTTCAACCCTGTTTTATTTACTTTTTAATCCTAATTATTTATGTATGTATTTATTTTGTCAGTGCTCCTCCAATTAAATTTCAGAGCTGATGCCTGATCTTTCTTTGGCTCCCCTTTGAATTAAATATTTCATTGGTGCTTTTTGAGATCATCGCAAACCAGATTGTAAATAGGAAAAAAAACTGTTGTCTAGCTGCATTTGGAGCGTGCTGTTGTCTCATGGCCACAGACTCTGATGAGGTACTTTATTTGTGCTTAAATTTAGCGCTGACAGGATCTATCAAACCACATAATGGCAGCCTCCGCAGCCTTAACAAACCATGACTTATTTTAGCTTCTCCACTAAGAGTCTTTGGGAACGTGGGTCTGATTCAAAAGCACTGGTATTTATCCACACTTTAATACTATTAAAACTTACAGAAAATATAAACTATAATGCCAAGAAAAACAACAATGTAAAGAGTTGTTCTACAACATTATAGCTCTTTTTTGAGTATGCAATTATATATTGTTTGGTTTGGCCTTACAATTAGTAAGCCAGACACACTATAAAGCAAAAAATATTAATGCTATTTTATTCGAGTTTGGAGGGGAAATACTGAGGTTGAAATGATTTTGAAATATAAGATGTAGCATATGCTCATATGCACCCATATCCCACTGCTATGACCATCTTAAAGGCCAAAGTTCCATTTAAAGTGAGTAATATAGTGCTTTTGGTCAGAGGAGAAGCTTTAAACAGAAGTTGGACGGACCACACAGTCAGGCAGTGAGGTGGTAGTGCTTCAGGCCTTCGGTGGCAAATCCAGTCAGCAAACATTAGAAAGGCCAATAAATGCCAACAAAAACCTTAGTGGTGTCATACCCCCTATTTTGAAGGCTGTTACAGTTAATCATCTCACTATTTATTTCGAGAGTAATTCATTTTCACATACTGTGCATTTGTAACTTCACATGGTACATTCAGTCAGCCAAAAACGTGTTTGCTCAGTAGTGGAGATGTGTGAGAACATAGTGCAATTAGCATAATGTGTGAAGTAAAGGAACAGCTTTACATAACAAATCTTTTATATGTGCTTGTGTTGTTTTTAATTCTGGCCTTTAAATACAAAGGGACCGTGTAAAGTGAAGGAAATAGAGAAAAAAATGGGAAATGAGAGAAAGGCGGATGGATGGGATTGGGAAATGACTCCAGACGGAATAAACCTGCAGAGCATGTGCACTTCCCAGGTCACTTTTCCAATAGTAAATGTACATATAAGGACTTCCCACACAACCTTTTGTTTTGAGATCTGACATGGGGTTTAAGTCTTAATTGGGGCCACCCTCAATCCCACATGCTGCACATGATATATTCCATCAGAGAGTTTCTGAGCAAGCAACAAAAGTTAGTATGTTGATGTTAAAGAATGCTCTAATATTTCTCTGAAGCCTCCAGCTAATTCCTGGCTGACAGAATAAACATTCTGTGACACAGTCTATGTATAACTGCAAAAGACACAAAGCTTCATTTACTGCTCTAAGGCCAAACAACAGAGAAAACACAATGATCAGGATGAAAATGTTGGGCCACTATCGACAAAAAGAGTTAAAGACAGGGGTTAAAACAATTTATTTTTGTTTTTTTAATAAAGTTCCATAAAAATAGGTACAAACGAGAAGTTCAACAATGACAGATTAAACTTCTCAAGTAATGAGACAGCAGTTGTACATTTCAGTTTAAAAAATTATTTTAATGTCCAGAGACCGTCAAAATGCTTTAAAGTTTTTGACCCACCTGTGCAATGATGGAGCATCATTTCACAGTACATGTAACGTCTTTCAACATTTATATAAACGGCAATGATTTACAAGCTAAAACTTCATATCACACTCCATATAAGGGCAAATAAAGGGATGAAAATGGCCAAATAAACAAGGGGTGTGCTGAAAAAGCTGTTCCCTGAGGGCTAGGAAGAGTACTCTGTCTCAACAAGTTGCAGTTAAATCATGTTAACAGAGTCTGATGTCTACACAACTCCTGTTGCTTTCTCCTCACTGTCTGTAGAACCAGTTCCTGCTATTTGTTCTGGGATGCACAGAGAAAACCCCTTCTGAAAACACAGGATATACTTTAAGAGGATGTGGAGTTCTGTGCTTGGCTGACATTCTGTACAATTATGCAACTTTTTTCCTTTTTACTGAAGTGTGTACATGTGGGTGGCCAGTTGCGTGTCAATTTTCCTTAGCTACGTGTGTCTCTTTGGCCTCCTTAGTAACAGTGCTGGTAACAGGGTGAGATGCCTTTCGGTTAAATCCAACCTGCAGGGAAGAATTGTTGTCCTGACGACAACACCCTCTCAATTTACCTGAAAATCAGCATTTACAAAACTACACTGCAATTACGTCATTTTAATGGACATTTTCTTTAATATGGAAGCTTAATGGAAGGTGACAGTATCCTCACTCTCACTTAGGTTTAGTGGAGATTTTAAGGAGTTTAACTTCTCATTTTCTGCCTGTAAAGGATAAATTTGGCAAGACCACCACTAGTTGGTATGTTCTGACAAATGGTGGACTGACATACAATATTTCCTGTTTGCCTGATTTGCCAGGTGTCAAATTAGCTAAGTATGGGTAATCCACCAAGATATAAAACAAAAGTGATCAGTTCGCCAACAACTAGGTCACTTTTCTGAACGTGTGCAGATTAATGATAAGTAAGTCTCTGTTACACTCTGCCAAGATTTGCTACACTCACTTTGGAAAAAATTGAGTGTAGTGGTAACAGTGTTTGTGAAGTATCTACTGCCAAAGGAACTTCCTGCAACATGTCAGACATAATTCATTTATGGCTTGGGGAAAGGTCCTGTTTGGAAATAGATATACAATCACTCTTGCAGGCTGGATGTGGAACAGACAGACAGACAGTTGGGCAGATGAGCACATGGAAAAAACAGCCTGTACAACAAGCTCATTTAGTATGGTTAAACTAGATTTATACAATGTGACTGCTGCTTGCCTGTGTAAAAGTCACCAGCACCACCACCACAGTGCTAGGGTGTTGTCGGTTGCTGCCAGATTATTGCTATGTTGCTGCTATGGTGTTCTGAATATAGTACTTTTTGATCTCCTGGTGGTTGCTAGGGTGTCGCTGGGTGTGTTTGTGGTTTGGTTGGGGTAATTAATCCAGGATTATGATTAATCCAGGTTTGAAAGTTCACTCCCAAGTCTTTTTGATCTAGTTCCTTGTATATGGCTCAGATCTATTTGATGTTTTGACCAATTTTATTAGCCACCCAGCTAACACTTTTATGTAGTAAAAACATGTCTCTAATGTTTCCATTAAGTAAAAATGTTCTAGAAAAAAAACTTAAAAAAAAAAAACAGGAGAACCGTTTTTAGCTGTTAACTGTCTGAATTTTAAGAAAATGTTAAATGCAAGAACAGTGCAGGGATGAGAATGACATGTCATACCTGGGGTTTGCTTAGAATATCTAACCCTAAGTATTTGAGCAATAGTACTACTGCTGTTTATCTTAGCACATGAAAGGAAAGGTTACGCAGACACATACTCAACACAAGCTGCCTGCTTGTGTTAATAAACCTTCACTTACCTTAGACAGGCTACATTGCCTAGGGTTACATTATTGATCATGACAGTGCACCTGTTCTGTTTAACTGACAGCTTTAAACACCAGGCCTAGTTTCATTATCTCAGCCTCCCATACCCTGGGGCTCCTTTAAAACTACGGCAAACCAAAAAGAATGCTGTTTAGCTCTTTCAGGGTTTACAATAGAGTATACTCTACAAGAAGCCATTAATGGATTTGATACAAACTCTGGGAGTTACCCTGGCCAATACTTCAACTTCCTGTCAGAAATTGCTTTTTCTGAGGGTGGGGCTGCCAAAAGGAAATAGCAGTGGTGTGTTTGTTAGTCTTAGTACTTGCAGTGGCAGCTAATACTGCTGTTGGGTTTGGGAAGTTGGGTTTAGGAGGTGTTCTCAGGTTTGGCTGAGCTTTTTTCCCCTAAGTAGAAAAACATTTATGGAAGTTGGCTTGCTTGGGTTTTCTTCCCTGTTCTCAGTGGTGGCTGTAACAGCTGAAGGGAGGGTTGGTAGACGACTAAACATTAGTCACCACATGAATCCAGCACTCTGAAATATGCTTCCTGTCAAGGTTTGGGTAAATATTATGAAGAGACTTGCTCAGCTCGGCAGGAATTGGTCACTTAACCGGGAGAGAAATTACAAATTAATTGCATCGGCTTCTGCAGGCAAAAGCGCTTTTGGTATTTTATTGACTTAGAGGGGATTGGGTAGTTAAGTCCAATGGCACTCATGGTAAAAAGGGTCAGCTGGGTCTTACTTCACAATGACAACAGTTGGGCAATAGCCAGTGGTTACTTTATTGCTCAGTGCTTCTAGAGTTTTTTTGTCTGCCATGTTTACACTGTTTTTGCACTGCAGTTTATATAAATTGTGCAGGTGGAAAAATCAGTGATAAATCATTATCATGTAGTAGATCAAATAGTAGTATATCAAATTCTTTTATTTTTAATTCTTTTGCTACCTCTGAAATCCTTTTTGTAATGTGTTTATTTCCTGCAAGTGAAATTAATACAACAGAATCACAAAGATTTTCCTAGCATACATAAGATTTAAGTTTTTAGTCTGGATATCATTATAGGTTTCTGTCTGCCTGCTCTCACTTCATTGGGATTCTGGGAATGATAAAGACAACTTGAGACCACATGAGCCACAAAGCAGAGCAATTGGAATGAAAGGTTCATTTTTAGTGTGTGTGTCAATATGCACACTATGAATATGGGTGTACATACACTTTAATGAATTTACATGGAGTGTGTAAGGGACACTTTAAAAGATGAAAGAATGTAAATGACAGTTTACCCCATTTTGTCTGTCACCATCTCTCCCTCTCCTCCTTAAGAATGACTTTGGCTCTGCTCACTTCCCATTGTTCATATGAGGATTTAATGGATGATATCCAATGACCAAACTTACACAGAACACATCTGTTAAAAATGTGCTTGCGTGTGTCCTATGAGATTGTCTTTTAGAATACACAGAAAGGTGCAAAAAATCGTTTTAAAGGATTTACATCTGTCAGAGGTGAACAGACTAAAATCAAATGGCTGGGTACAGTAGTGATGAGTACAGCAATGACAGGTTCGATAATGTTAGGTACTGCAATAATTTGTACAGCAATTATGAAAACAGTGATAATGATAGGTACAGTAATGTTCAGGTCTGGAATGATGGGTAACATACAATAATAACATGTACAGTAATTTTGGTTTTAGTACATTTAATAATTTAGCAGATGCTTTTATCCACTTTTAATCTTGGGAACTGTAATGGTGGGTACAGTAATGGTTTGTACAGTAATGGTGGGTAGAGTTGGGTACAGTAAATGACTCGGAACACCTGTACAACTGCATAGAACCACCCATTGTCATAATCATAGTTACAAGTTTTTCTTTCTAAAATATAAGAATATAGCATTGCTATTCTCACAAAGATTAGCACTACAGTAATATAATTTTGATATTCTTAAGTAATATAATATTCGGTATTATGATGGATACTGAGGTTACCGTGGCAAAGGAGACCTATTACAGTAAGTTCATTTCTATTTCACTGTTGAGTGGTACGCTATATGTAGTTTTCTATCATTCTGTAAAAAAAATCTTTGCAGAAGAATGTTCTGTAAAACCACAGCATTCACATAATAATCTGCTGTGTGTCAGTGTTCAGCTTCTGTTTCAGTTAAACACATTATCCTAAAGCAGGGTGGCTTGAAACCTATGATTGAAAGGGCTTGTTTAATGTCAGTTTACTGACAGTTTAACTAAACACAACTGAAGCATATGGTGCTATATAGTGGCTTGGATATTTCCACATGACGTTCTTTATTTTGAAGGTTCTTTCAGCCAGAATTTTTTCCACACATATACAGCGTCATGAAAACCCACTTCAAGTATAACAACAATTTCAGGCAGGTCTGATTATCCTTCCTAGAGGTTTGAAAAACAATCTGTATTCTCTTCAAACCTAGAAGCTGCATCTGTCAATAAAGCAGAGGTGAACAGTATGATTATAAGGCTGCCTGGACAGGAGCCATTGAAAAGAAGAAAGAAAAACATCTATTTTTCTCTTTTTTGCTGTCTTTCTCTGTCTGCAGAATATAGCAGGTTTATTTTGGTCAAGCCACACTCCATTCACTGTATAATGCTGCTGGCAGTAGTGGGAAAAAACAATCTGGGCATTCTGTTTTCACCACCAGCCCCCGATCCATCGATCTATGTGAGACACGTTTACCAAGACATACAGATGTACAGATGAAAGCTCAGGCACCTACAACTATTCCTCTGCTAACGTCTGGATGAGTGACTTTTAATTACCAGAAAGTCCCGTATTTGCATGATGAGTTGTAATACATTTGACTCGTCGCGTATCATGATGAAAACCTGTCCTACTGTCCTTCGCCTCCACTCCAATAAAAATAATCTTTACGAAAACGCTGCTTTTGGTTAGACTCACTCAATACAGCAGACAGTCCCTGGAATAAATCTTTTTTTTTTTCATTTTTAGGTGAACCTGTATAGGTCAACCTCCATTAAAGCAATAGGCATAAAACAGGAAGCAGCTGGCTTGCTGCTTGATTGAGTCATATTAAGCAATGCGCATGTTCACATCCTCTTACCATGGACATGTTTGGAAAAGTTGCGCATCCCATGGCAAGGCATGTAAATCCACTCTGCAGAGGTGAGCTGCTAAAGCAATAATCATTTGAGAAAATACATAAACATCAGGCAAACATCTCTCTCAGCTCAGTAGGATTTATGCTGACACTGTTCTCGGGTGTCCCAGACCACAGTTCAGGTTACCGTGAGCCAACACAGTGGCAATTTTTTCTTCCTCTGCTCCCACTAATGGATAAGACAATATTTGCAGGAGCATGAGGTGGGAGTCTCTCTGTTTCGTTTGATTATTCAGACCCCATCTATATCAGCCAAACAAGCCCATCTCTCCCTTCCCAATAAACACTCTACCCATTTACCTTTGATTTTCTTCAGTCCTCTTGTTCACCAGGACCACACGTTTGTTTCTTGTTTTTGGATGCTCTGAATCAAAGAGCAAAAAAGAAAGCAACGAGAAAGCAACAGGTGTGAGGTAGTGAGGGACAAACGCATTAGACGATGGCCATGAAATTACATCAGTTTTTCCCAATGAGAGAAAAGAAGGTGCAGCTTGTTTGATTTGGTGGAGAGATGGCTCCCGTTTACCTTTTTCCCCAACACAAACAAAGCCAGTTGGAGCTTTTTGAGCTTTTTTGAGTTTTGTGCTGGAGTAAATCTTTGAATTTTGATAAAACAAGCTGTTGAAATAAAAAGCATAAACCCAGAGCTGTTGATAAACCACAAGTGATTGTTTTGCATGGAAAATGGCCCAAGGACATGAAATTTTTCATCACCAATATTAACCTAATTACCACCATCTCCATAAGAACATTGTGAAAGTTTAAATGCCAGTATGATTAAAAGGTACATTGATGTTAACTGACAATGGGAGTCTGCAGCTCTTTTCTTGCATGAAAGCATATAGCCAGCATATATCCCTATGATCAGGGGGTGTTAGCTTCAGTTTTTTTGTAATCTTATTTGTGCATGAGAAAACTGTGAGACAAAATTATCTATTTAATTGTAAAACGTAAAATGTAAATGTAAAAAAAATTATTTATTTGGATGTGATGCATATGTGAACTATAAAGAGTAAAGTCATAGGTGAGGTGAGATATTTAATATTTAAATTGTTTCTAGACGTTTTTCTAGAGATTAAACAGAAAGAAAATGAAAACTTTTGCTTAAGTCTCCTGTGTCTTATACATTTCTCCAGATAAGTCTCAGATATTTCAGAAATGTCTCTATTCTATCAACAATGTCAATACAAACAAGTTATTATTATTGATTTCAGTGTAAACTCAGACTTTACTCATCAAATTTACACACATTTAAAACATTTCACTTTTATTGCATGAGTACAGTTTGAATTGATGTGCATTTATAATAACATGAGGAGGAGTGAAGTACAACATTCATGTATATTTTTGGATGAACTGTTGTTTTAAGACTTTTTTCACACCATATTATCTCTGGTTTGCACTTTGTCAGGCCTCATCTCCCTCCCTTTCTACTTACACAAGTCTGGAATGAGCAACTAATTGTTATGGCAATGTTTTTTACAGCTACTGCAGGGAGAACATTCCAGTAGGTAAACAACTAGCGCATCAGAGTCCCTAGCACTCACTCTGTGAGTCAACATGGCACAATGACAAAGAGAAACAGAGGCTCAGATCATTATAGTTTAAAAGGTTATATTGGAATTTCGCCAGTTGCTTTCAGGCCCCAAACAGACCTGTGGTTTCCAAACACACACACAAGGAGGGATATATTTAGTTTCCAGCACAAATTTATGATCCAACGCATTCATGATAACAACATGTTTTCTTATGAAATACGTCCTATGTGAATGTTTGGGCAGGTCAAAACTTGCTGAAATCCAGGACATTTATTATTATTGGTGCTTGAGATTTTTTTTAAAAATTGGACGATGATGAAAAAGGAAAAAATCTACTCTTTTAAAGGGACCCTAACCATATGTAGTATGCATCGGGATGTTGTGTACTTGAAGATGTTTTTTTTTTACCTAGGACATTAAGTTTATAGCAACTACTTTAAACAATGGCTAACTGCTTAGCAGCCATCTAGAAACCACCCTGAAACCTTCTAAACACCCTAGCAATCACCTACAATTGGCCTACCACTCAGGACACCCTAACAACCATCTAGTCACAGCTTAGCAACCACTCAGAACACCCCAGCCACCACTGTGAATATCTAAGCAACCACAGAGCAGCACTCAAGGAACTATTTACTTGCTACCACATTCCATTGGAGTCAAGTGAGAGCTAACACTTAAATCTTCTATAGAAAATGTAAAAAGCTTGTTATTTTTTGCAGGCATTCATACTCCAAACTGAACAGACAGAATTACTGTAGCAGATGTTTATCATCACTGAATCTTTCTGTTGTCAAGCTCTGGTCACAAGCAACCGTCAAAGCAGGATGTTTTTATCGTAATGAATGTCAAAGTTGTTTCTTCAGTTATTTATGTGTCTGAGGTTCAGTTAATGAACTGTGAATTGTGTTTTTGCACATTCTTTATATTTTCAGGAAATCGCTCATCTTTAGCTCTTAAATAATACTTTCAGAACTGTTGATCAATAGACAATTACTGTGTCGAAAAGAGGGCTAAAATAGTTAATATGAGCAGGAAATATGAGAAGGATGTTGCTTTCTACAAATTATCATTATGACACATTTCTTCTGTCAAGTGTAGCACAAGAAAAAATCTACTGTAGATTATAATATGGCTACATTAAAATGTCAATTGCTAGAATTATATATTGTACCTTTTATTAGCTCCCAGTAAATAAAAAGCATAACAAAGATGTTAATTTCTGTTAATGTCTGTGTCTGATGATAATTTGTAAGATTAAACAAAATACAATGAACATCTGTTCTTGAATGTGGTTGTTTTATCCCTTCATTCAAAGAACCATACGATTCCGTTTTCATTGATCTACATGATATCTCCATTCAGCTTTAGTCTGTGGGAGGAACTAGCCTGTAAAACTGTGGTATTCATTTTGTTCATCTTGTTGTGCAGAAGTTCCGGGAATGATATTGCAGTGCGAGAGCTGCAGTTTCATGTGTATGTTTGTGCATGAATATGTGTCTGTGGGTGGAGGAAGGAATTTTTCCTCTCACACTTGTGAGCTTTCACCCTTCACTTTAATTCTCATTCTGTCCCAATTACCATAATTCAACATCTCAGAGTTTCCTGAGCAACTGGGGAACTTTCTGTGTGGATTTGGGTTGGGAATCCAAAGTCATTTTTCACAAGTAGTTAATTTTTGTCAGCAGAATAATTTTCATGACATTTAGTTTATCTTAATAGTTCTTGAAATTTAGAAATAGTTAAATCGTTCATTAATATTCCATGGAATCTTCATATTTTTTCACCAATGCCTCAGAAGTTCCTCAAAATTTCTATGGAGAAATATAAACATACACAGATATTTGTAAAGCTATAAAGCTATAAAGAATATTGCAAATATTACATGCATGATGATTTGCACATTCAAATTTAATAATAAACTCATACATTTTAAAATATTTGTGCATAGGAATTGTTTTTTGCTAATGTATTTTTCCTGTGCACATTAGTTATATTTGGTGTTTCATGCATGTATGTGTGTGGCTGCATGTGTGTGTACCAAATCTTTTGCATGAATTATTTTCTAGATGAATGACTTCATACATAATAGCATTATTAACCACAACATGCCACATCAATCACAAATAGCTTAGAGTTATCTCTGCACATTCAGGTATTTAAGTATTTAGGGAACTAGAATCATTATGTTCCTTATGATCTGTAGAGAGAGTGGTGACTTGGGCTTTCACCCTGCCCTGATTCAACTGCAGTCTAAGTGAAGAAGATTTGACAGGAAAATCTCGGAATGCTCTGCATATCTGATCAGGTTATCTGAATCAAGACAGGAGAGATAGTGAGTGAGAGAGAAAGAGAGAGAGAGAGTACATCGTAAAAGGCCTGTGTTTGTGTTAGTGTTGCCTCAACAAGTCTAACTTTACCTCTCGCCTCCAGTCATATTCAATCCAGCCAGACTGCAGGTTTCTGAATATCTGCAGGCAATATCTTGGCCTGTCTGCCTGTCGGCCTGCTTCCCTGCCTGACTGCCTGTCTATCATGTTTGGCTGTTTGCCCACCTGAGACTGAATCCCCAACAGCAGCTATATCCAGTCCAGCAACCAGCGAGTGCACTTTACCACAGGGCAAATCTTCACCCCGTCCATCTGCAGAATAAAAAAGATGAACAACCTACCCATCACAAATACCAAACCCTCTTCCTCAGTGACAGCTTCACACACTGTTCTGTATGCCAAGCCTGTCCTGGACAGTGTGCGGCTGAACAGATGGGCGGTGAAGCCATGGTCACATCAAGATATGACAGCTGTGAAAGGTTGTTACTGCAACTACATATTGTCAAGATTACGTTATATTTGTTTTAGGTTTATGTGATACAAACAGATTAATTTATAGTTACAAACAGATTAATGAATAGTTCACCCAATAATTAAAACTAATTTTAATTTTCTCACTCTCACATAATTTAAATGGGAAGAGACTTAAAGCCTCTGTTTGGTTCATCTCACTGCCGTAATGGTAGAACCCAACCCTCTAACCCTGTAGAACCTCTAAGTCTGTAGGAGGTGCCTCAAATATACTATCATGTTCTCGGGGGATTTCATTATGTATTTACACTGCTTCAAAACCTTTTCTTTGTGAATACTGCCCTTTTTGAAATGGCGCCAGGAAGTTTTGGCCAGTGTGGCAATCTGTAGAACCCCAAATGGTGCCTGAAGTATCTGTTGATTTTACAGTGTGTTGTTCTAACCCACATGACTTTATGACTTTTGTTTAGCTACAATAAAACTAAATGGAGAACTGAATGGAGAAGTTTCAAAGCACCATAAAATGAACCCATATGACTTGTAGAATATTCACAGGCGTAGGATATGTTTTGTGGAAAACTGTTCTTGGGAACAATCTCCTAACATTTAAAGTTGCTACATTGCAGTCAGTTATGACACAAGCAAAAACCATTGGTGGTAACATTACATCACTTGTCACTCAGCATATGTGAATTTTAACATGAGATTTAAGATCTACAGTAAAGCAAAAGTGAATTGTGCCATTCTTATAAATCACAGTGAATCATAGTAATAATTTCTGTATATTTCCTTGTATCCATACTATCCTGTATATAAATCAGTGTTTTAACTGAACCTGGATAAATATAAAACATTACTACACATATCAATGATGGTAGGAATGGTAATGTGAATGTATTGTTTAGATTATACAACAAACAGATGAGAATACATTAAAACATAATGTGCTACATTTTGAAAGAAACAGCTAAACTTTATATAACTTATAAAGTATACATAAGCTACTTATGTAAATAAAGCTTAGGTTAATAAAGCATGTAATACATTGTATCTATGGTGTATACTGCTCTGGATAGGTTTAGGGTTAGGGATAGGTTTAGTGTTAGGAACTAAAGTTGTTATACACTTACAGTTGTGTTTATATGCACAATAGGTTAATTGTATTATGTTTTCCTTATGTAATTGCATTGTAGTTAAAGACACTTAGTTGTGGAACCAAGTGGAATCAAATAATTTAAATTGTGGAGAGCTGTAATTAGTATAGTGTTTTAAAACACATACAGATAACTCCAATAAATACCATCATGGGAAAAAGGCATTAAGCAAACTGGGTCTTTCTGAGATGATGTAAATTGTGGTAATGTTTTTAGTCTGTAAAAAATAAGGATGGGCTAGGAGACAAACCATGCAATTACCTTAAACCTTCCTCCCTTCCTAAACGATCATACACCAGGAATTCTTTCCTGTGGCACTGTTGTTTCACGAGGATTAGTGGGTTTGTTATGGCTCTGATACACCTGCTTTAGTGTATACTTAGACTGTCAGAGTCTCGCCCAAGGACTAGAACAGATCCACACATCTCTGTCAGTAGAAAACTGAGGTGCCTATACAAACTTTTTTGTGATATTTTTACTCTGGGCTTGTTTTCACCACTCTCTGTTGGTTATATGGTTCTTGCCATACAGAAGTGCATGTTATATGTATGTTTTGTGGCACCGCTGACTATGAATTTTAAATGAGACAATGTTTTTCTTGTTAGCTTTTTTTTGTACGGGTTTGTTTCATTGCTGAAAGGGTGAATTAATGCATGAGGTTCTCTGTGTGCGGCTGACCCTGGGGTCAAAGGTTACCATGGTAATCAGGTCAGAGGGGATGTGGCTTCAGTTTTCAACTAACGAAAGGGCCGAGCTAGTGTCCATCTGTCATACAAACGATACGCACGTTCACACAGACACACACACACACACACACACTTTTTTGCATACTGGCCTGTTGACTAGAAGAATTATATGTATATAATATATAACATTTTATGTTAACATAAATAGGTAATACAGAATTTATTAAATTTATTAAATTCAGCAATACATTGACTTCTCAAGTTGGAATGGCTTTAGGAAAAAAAAGATGAAACCTATATGGATGCTTTGAATTCTGGGATTGTTAGATGTCTCTGCTCATGCCCAGGCACAGTTGCATCAATAACAGGTCTAAAGCATGAGTTCATATGTGCGTACACTCTCTGGTATGAAGTGAAATAGAAGCTGATTTGAGAAAAGTGTTAGAGTAACAGAGAAAGCTGTTTAGAATTGCTAATAGGACATCAGGCCATTTCAAAGGCTTGTCTGCATTGTCTTGCATCACATTCCATCTGAGAATGAAAACCCAATCAGATAGCAAAGCTCTACTTGATTCTGCGGAGGAAACATTAGCGCTGAGGAACGATATGTATTTCTCTGAGTAGCGGCGCCACTGAGATAGCAGGCAGCTTTAATCTTCCCCTCTGGATTCAGATTTCTCCTACAGATGCCTCTCTCACGCTCACACACTCACTCTGTGTCTCCCTATAGCTTTTGAGCTGGTTTGTCGGCATCTTATTGGTCAAATGTCTGGCAGGGTCAGACAGTGTCTTGTTTTGTAGTGTCTCTGTCCTGTAGGTGTCGTTGTTGTTTGTTTTGGTTATGTTCTGTTCTTTTCGTTATTGCTTAAGTAATATCAGCTGCGTTCAGCCGAAGTATCTGATTATCGGCTGTGCGCAGCTTGATTGTTTTGTGCTCTTAAGCACAAACATTTGATGTAACATTTTTTGATGTTGTGGTGTTTTTCATGTGTTGATGTTTCCTCATGCCTAGCTGTGTCCAGCCATGTTCAGTGTCCTCCCTTTTTAGTTTAGTTGCCCAGTTTCCGGGAAATAGTTCCCCGTGGTTTTGTTTCTTGTTTTGTTAAGTTTAATTTTTCTACTGGGCTTTCTTTTGTTTTCTAATCCCGTCTGTTTTGTAAATTTTTGTTTTTAATAAACACGCATCCCTGCCAGCTCCTCCTCCTCTGTGCTGCGCTATGGCCCTGTGGATGGCTGAAGATCCACGCTGCCAGTCATATGCGGCATTCGTGGAGGCGTTATTTTTATTACTTGGGTACATTCCTGATCCAGAGCCTGATCTCTGGGACACGGCCTGGTCCAGTCACCCTGTCCCAGAGCCCAGAGCGCCCTCCAGTCAGCCTGTCCCAGAGCGCCCTCCAGTCAGCCTGTCCCAGAGTCCGCTTTCTCCAGTCAGCCTTTCCCAGAGCCCGCTCTCTCCAGTCAGCCTGTCCCAGAGCCCACTTTCTCCAGTCAGCCTGTCCCAGAGCCCACTTTCTCCAGTCAGCCTGTCCAAGATCCCATAGCCTTGTCCAGTCAGCCTGCCCCAAAGCCCATAGCCTTGTCCAGTCAGCCTGCCCCAGAGCCCAGCGCTCTCTCCAGTCAGCCTGCCCCAGAGCCTCCCAGAGCCAGCCTCAAGTCTGGATGCTCCCAGAGACTTTCAAGGCCCAGTCTAGGCAAGCCGACACCCAGTCTGGGAGAAGCCAGAGCAGAGCCCCCTGCAGACACCTCTGCTTCTGATTCGTGAGTGATGGAGCTGGGGTCCGAGCCAGAGTCCAGTCCAACACAGGCAGAGTCCTGTCCAGGGTCCAGACCGGCGGAGATGGGGTCCGAGCCAGAGTCCAGTCCGGCGGAGCCGGGTTCCGAGCCAGGGTCCAGTCCATTGTTCGAGCTAGGGTGCAGTCCATTGTCCAAGCCAGGGTCCAGACCGGCAGAGCCGGGGTCTGAGCCAGGGCCCGAGCCTGAGTCCAGTCCGGCGGAGCCGGGGTCCGAGCCAGAGCCTTGTCTGGGGTCCAGACCGGCAGAGCCGGGGTCCAAGCCGGAGTCCAGTCCAGTGTCCGAGACGGAGGCCAGTCCAGTGTCCAATCCCGATCCAGGGTCCAAGCCAGGGTCCAGGCCGGCGGAGCCCGATCCAGAGTCTAGGCCGGGGTCCAGTCCGGTGTTGCCAGAGCCACCTCTGTGCGAGCCAGAGCCACCCCCATGGAGAAAGTATTGTTGGTGCTCTGGGGAACTTCTGGGGCCGTTCCTTATGGGGGGGTACTGTGACAGTGTTTTGTAGTGTCTCCATCCTGTAGGTGTCATTTAGTTCCACCCCCCTATCTCCAGTGGCGTGGCGTGGCGTCAGCACGTTTGCTAGCCACGCCAGAGACCCAGGTTTGAGACCTGCACCTGACACTGCAAGTACTATTTTGTTTCACACAACTTTAACACATAACCTGTGTTGATGCAATCACAGTATTGCTGGTCACTAACATTTTATTTTTTTTGCCAATAAACAACATGGCAATGGTGGTTAACCAACACCAAACCAGTGTAAACCATATCAGACGGAAATTTACCATCATGAAAATATATTTCCTGGAATGATTCCAGACTTTTGAACCTGTTGATCTCAAACCAGGTGCCAGTAATGTTAAATGTTTAAGTAATGTCCTCACAGTACAAGTACATTTAAAAAAAAAATTGACACAAACTAGACAATGTGTCAACACTTCAGGCACACAATGAAGGATGATTTGACCTGCATTAAACTGATATTTTTTTTACATTTAGTCATTTACATTTAGTCATTTATCAGATGCTTTTATCCAAAGCGACTTACAGTGAATTCAAGGTACGCATGTTTTTGTCAGGACTTGTCTGCTGATTTTATTTTGCAGCCACAGCTAGCCCAGCCATTTTTCTTTTTTTTTTTCAAAAAGTGATTTTATTTACAGTGAAGCTTATTTGTTTGGTCTGAATTTTACAAAACTAAGCTAACTTCATCTACACTATTTTAAGACGTATTAGCAACCATATAAATGTATTAGCAACCATACGTATTAGCAACCATATATAGTAAGCTGTCATGTTCTGCAGATTACTAAGAGTATATTCATTTTCATTAAAAAATGAATTGTTTTAGGAGTTTAGGAAATATGTTTGCCAGTGTATAGCCAGTGTATGTGCATACACCAGCATTGAGGCTAGCTCTTCAAAACATGAACACCCTGTTAAGTCTTAGCCCTGTTGTTCTAAGTTTGAAAAGACTCACTTTCTGAGACAAGGCCCAGCGGGGGTCATTGTGCTTGTGTGGATGGATAGAAGCATGGTGGTCCTGGCCCACAAACAATGGGTCCTATCCTATTAGCGTTGTGTATGGAGGCCTGCTGAGAGAGGACATGCTGAATTAGCCCCACCATGTTCGGCTCATCTGTCACTGCTGCCAGGCCATACGGCAAGTAGGACACAGTTGTAAAAAGACAACAGATATTACTAAAGTCTTTTGTTGACTAGCAGAGATTGACAGTGGGTGGAGGTGTGCTCAGTAGCCAAGAGGCTGGATGTTTGTTAGTGCAACGTTTGTCATAAGCTGAATTAAAATGTTTTCTTTCAATGATTTTGAAAGAAAGTGAGGGTTACTTTCTCCCAAGGAGAAGGGAACGTTTCCCTCATTCTCATAAAATATTTACTCCCCACATTAGAGTTGTAAAGTGATAAATGCACTGAATTATCCAACAGCACTAAGAACTGTATTAACTTTGTACGTCCTTACAAAGATCGTACTTTTGTTGCCACTAATAAATATTGGACCAACATAGTGTTAACAGAGTAGAGCAATATAAAGTCCATGATCAAGTCATTCTTTATTCACTCCAGTTCCACTGAAGGTTTTCTATTTTTTATTCCTTGACTACTGGTATGATCTCATCCCACTGGTAGACATGGAGGGCAGCATTATGGTGAGGGACTTCCTGTAAGATGCGCCACACATCCAGTTAGCATTGGTTATTAACTAGAGAACATTACTGATAGCAGATCATAACAATAAACCGCTTTCTCTTCTCTTAGCTACTATTTACAGACCTCCAGGCCACCACACAGACTTTCTTAAAGAACTTGCAGACTTCCTATCTGAGCTAATAGTCACTGTAGATAAAGCCCTAATCGTTGATGATTTTAATATTCACGTCAATAACCCAAAAGATATACTAGGACTCGCTTTTATGGACATTCTCAACTCCCTTGGCATCAGACAAAACGTGGAAGGGCCCACGCATATCTGTAAACATTCTAGACTTAATTCTATCTTACGGGCTAAACATTAATAACTTAGAAATAATACCTCAGGGCGACACTATTTCAGATCATTACCTCATCGTTTATACAATGTTTATACAATACTACTAGATTGAATCACTCGCTCCACTCCACGTTTTCGGTCAGGAAGAATAATAACCTCCAATACTAAAGATAATTTTATCAGCAATCTCCCAGACCTGCTCCAAACGCATTGTTTAGCAAATAACCACAAAGAACTAGATGCTGTAATTGAAACCTTGAACAGGGCTTGTTCTAGCACTCTGGATGTTGTTGCCCCCATCAGATTAAAAAGAAGGTGCCACAAGGTCCACAAATCTAGAGATATGGTGCGCTGCATGGAAAGATAATATAAAGCAACATAGACAAGCTCTAAAAAACTCCAGGTCTATGTATCAGAGCAAGCTTATTAAAGAAAATCATAATAACCCTCTGTTCCTCTTTAATACAGTTTTGAAACTGACGAGAAATAAAGAACATACAGATATAAATATGAAACATCAGCATAATAGTAACGATTTCATAAACTTCTTCACCAACAAAATAGAAGTTATTAGAGAAAACATTGAATCCCTGCAAGCAACCACAAGTTTTTCTAACAGTAAACTAAACACTAGATGATCGGCTTAAGGCATTTAGTGCTATTAATGTAGAGGACCTATCCAAAATAATAAAATCGTCCACGTCATCATCATGCATATTAGATCCTGTCCCCACAAAGCTATTAAAAAAGGTATTTTCTGTATTGTCAGAACCTATAATAAATATCATTAACTCATCACTAGAGCTAGGGTACGACCCAACAGCATTTAAGGTAGCAGTAATTAAACCTCTCATCAAAAAGCCGCACCTAGACCAGGAAGTACTTGCTAACTTTAGACCTATTTCAAATCTCCCTTTTCTCTCAAAAATATTAGAAAAAGTGGTTGCCAGCCAACATGCTACATTCTTGGATAAAAACAGTACCTATGAAAAGTCTGGTTTCAGGTCCCACCATAGCACAGAAACTGCACTGCTTCGAATTACTAACGACCTCCTTCTAACATTGGATCATCGCGCAACATCAATACTCATATTGTTGTACCTTAGTGCAGCCTTTGACCATACAATCTTGCTCAGTAGACTAGAAAACTATGTTGGCATCAGTTGTCAGGCGGTAGCCTGGTTTAGATCATATCTAACTGACCGCTATCAGTTTGCCTATGTTAACAAGGAAAAGTCATGTTACGCTCACGTGAAATATGGTGTACCTCAGGGATCAGTCCTAGGCCCAATCCTCTTTTCACTATATATGCTACACTAGGATATGTTATCAGGAATCATAACACCAGCTTTCATTGCTATGCCGATGATACACAGCTTTACATTTCCTCCGAACCAAGTGAAGCTCAATTCTCTAGGTTAACAGACTGTATAAGAGATATAAGAAGTTGGATGGCAAATAATTTCCTTATGCTAAACTCCAATAAAACCGAAATACTCATTATTGAACCAAAAAACACTAAACAAAGTATATCAGATTTTAGCTTGTCCATAGATGGCTGTACTGTTGCCTCATCCACCACAGTCAAGAACCTAGGAGTGATTTTTGATAGCAATCTATCATTCGATAATTATATCTCTACAAACCTGCCACATAGCATTTATCCATCTTAGAAATATCACAAAAATATGCCACATGCTGTCTGCATCAGATGCTGAGAAGCTTGTCCACGCATTTATGTCCTCTAGAATAGACTATTGCAACTCGCTGCTCGGTGGATGTCATGCAAATCAAATAAATAAGCTTCAACTGGTCCAAAACGCAGCTGCAAGAGTGCTCACTCGATCTAAGAAGTTTGACCATATAAGCCCAATCTTAGCATTGTTACACTGGTTGCCGGTTAAATATCGTATACATTTTAAAATACTACTGATTACCTATAAAGCCTTAAATGGTCTGGCGCCTCCGTATCTTCGTGAACTGCTATTAGAATACAACCCATCACGTACGCTGCGGTCACAAAACTTTAATCATCCCTAAAATATCAATAATCTACCCAGTAATGTTCGAGATTCAGACACAGTCGATCAGTTTAAATCTAGATTAAATACTTTCCTCTTTTCAAACGCATTCACATAACTCATCCTGGGGAATATACATATGCCGCAATAATTAGTTTGTCCGGAACCGAGCACACACATCTCCATCATACTGTGTGACGCTACTATTTCTTGTGAGCAGCCGCTACGCTAATAGGATCCTGTCTTTGTCTCCCTGTCCCCGGACGAGACACCAGGCCCTACACATGCTGGGATGATGCTGTGAAGCTGAGAACACCACCGATCCACTCACCAACGTTGATACCCAGCTGATGTCTACTCATTGACACCTAACTTAAAGTTTTAATTAATAGCACCTAAATGTATATTGTATATTTTTTGTAGAGGATCAGCTGTGCCTGGCCCTTTCAAAAGGGGTTTTCTCCTTAGGACTTTTTTCCCCCCAGGGTTTTTTTCTCCTAAGAGTTTTTTCCCCCTTATGAGTCGGCCAGTGCACCAAATCATCCTAAACTAACATATCAATTCTGAATAATTGTAACCATTTAGTGATTTTAAAATATATTGTGATATAATCGTAATGGACTGTCATTTTTTTTGTATGTAAAGCTGCTTGAGTTTCATACCATGAATCCAGATGTAGGGGTTGTATATCTTCATAGTGTGAGAACCAGACACATTTGAGTTGTTTACTGTCTTACTGAATTACTCTTGCCCGTGCTGCCACAGCAAACTAATGGTGCCATGGGTTGTTGACTATATGGAATTAATGTCAAATATAAACAGTGAAATAAGACAAATTACACCCTGCTCTTAAAATTACATTTACATTAAAAAAATGTTGAAAGTCTAAAAACCTGTTGTTTGAGAACTGAAATATCCCTGGTCTTAAAAAAAGAAATTTAGTCATTCAAACAGTCCACGCATAAAGGACCCAGTATCACCCAGTTAAAATTGGTCAGGCATTTACCCACTCAATTAGGTTTGTTTAGTAGGACACGACCAACTAATTTGCAGGTTAACTGTAAAAATAATGAAGCCAATGTATTAGCTAGACTGTATTGGCGTAGTTTAACTCCTGATAATTCTTCAGAAACAATCCTAATTAAGCTGAAACATCAGGTATTTGAGTAAACGTACACACAAACATAAAACACACAAACCAGGGAGAGGTGAAGCTGAAAGTTCAGGGATCCTGTGTTTGCTTTCCTAAGATTGAATATTTAACGAAGCGCGTGGTTAAACAGTAACATAATGCTCCCGCATTGACAGCCTCATTAATTTTTAACCTGTCACACTGAGATTCCACTGTGTTCTGTGAAATTGGTTTTGCATAAAAAATTAGGACATGACATGAAAGTTGGGAATTTAAAAATTGATCAAAAGTCCAAATGGACATGTTGCTAATTTCTGGCATCCTCTTATTTCTCACATTGAACAACAATGACCTTTGCGATACACCATGTACCTTGTTGTTTTTTCCATGTCCTTTGCTGCAGTCTATGTCTCTTGGGCCAATGATAGGGACAAAGATCAGCCATCAGTTCACAACTTTCTTTTCTTTAACTTAATAACTTAACTTTTCCCATCTCACTCTCTCATACTCTATGTATCTTTGCTACGTTTTCATGTTACATATATCCCTTTATTTACCAAACACTATCATCAGACTGACTCCATTATGTGTGACTTCATTACAAGTTCCATGCCTTGCTTTAGTTTGATACTGCATTGCAGAAATTAGTTTTCATTTCTTTTTACTGTAAGGGCATTAGAAAGAACGTGTTACTGTATTATCAGTTGCAAGTGTAATGGATTGTGAAACTATATTTAAAGTAATACGGGATGTTGTTGATGTATGCAGTCACTGACAATTATGTAAATAATTATGATCATTTACATAACCAGTTATGTAAATGAGCAGTGACATGATTCACTGACAGCCAATAGGAGTCCAGACAGTAGAGCTCACATGATCCACTCCAAATACTTCAGCTGAGGAGAAACACCTACTAGCAGGCAACAGTATAACTTTCTGGTGATCTACTATAGATATTTACCAATATTTAAGATATAATATGTAAATATACCTTTACGATAACATGTCATTTTGATGACTCAATTTGGCATGAACAGGAAAAAATGGACACGTGCTAAGCTCAGCATTTTTATTGTCCTGTAGAGAGATCTTGTCACCTCGAGAAGTCCAGGGCTAGATTCTGTAAGGCCCTGAGCACGTCTTTTGATGAGGTGACTATTTGATGAGGGGACATTTTTATATTGTAACTTGGCTTAGCTGTATGTGCTGAGAGGGCCAATGACCCTGGTGTTAAGCTTGCACTGTGTATGTAGGGGCCTGGGGGCCTTGTTGCTCAAGTCATTATATTATTTCATACATTGTCTTAAGGTTTCATTACATTACATTACTGAGGGATCTGGAGCCCAAGTGTTTAGCACATCAAGAGTGCTAAACATAGAGTGCTAAGGCCTGAAATGGCCTTGTGGTCAGGTCATACAGTTGTTTTTATGGAGCCTAGATGTCACCTTGTGTTAAGGAGTGCAAGGGCAGTACATACTGTTTATGCCAGAAGGGTGGTAGTCAGTTCATGCAGAGAGGCCTAAGAGTCTCTAACTGGTCAGCTTGAGCCATTTGCACTTCAGTAGCCTGGGGGCCCTAGTGGTCAGCTTGTACTGTATGTGTCAAATGACCTGGGGTCTTAGTGGCCAGACACACACAGACAAAAAAGCTCTCCAATTAAATGAGAGCCAATATCACAGTGGTCTTGTTTTTCATATGTGGAATATTGTGTGTGTGTGTGCGTGTGTCATCCTGAGTTCATGTTTAAACATTCTTAGACACAGTCTAAAAAACAGTCAAGCTTGGGCATGAGTGGAAAATCTTGCTGTCCATCCTGTCATCACTGGCGAACATGTGATCGGATGAGTCCGCCATAGGCCTACATACCAATGCATACAGAAAAACCACACTATAGAACACAAGGCGTCAACATAAACAGAAAGCACAGAAACCACACCAATAAGGCAATTTAAGACTCTGGTTTAATGAAAGGAACCAAGTTGTCTCTTTCTGTAGGAGCCAGGTGGCCAAGCAGCATCAGGAATTAATCCAATATTGTTTTCTTAGCTGGACTGGAGAAAAACTTTTAAGGTTTTAACAGTGTCAGACCCTCGACCCTAACTAAATTATATCAGGGAGACAGCAGGACAGGCTTCTAAAGAAGTCATTTATTTCTACTTCTGCAAATGAGTTGGTGTACTTAGAGAGCCACATAATCATTAGCACCTGCAAATAACAATAGAAGGGGCTGCAGGGAGGGTCAAAATAACAAGAACGAATGGCATCCCCTAATTCACTGCTTTCAGAAACAAAACACACATCTGCATGTTAGAGGTGCATTGTTAGCTACTGGAATACACATTACATTATAAGTCTGGAAGCTGTGGTTTGAAGAAAATGTACCTCAAAATACTATCAGGGATGTGTTTTGTTCAAGATGACCCTTAGCAAACAAATAGTCATTGATTCAATAAACATTTTCATTATGTAAATGTGCCCGCAAACTGCTGCAAAACAGAAGCTCCACGATAATCCACCATTTTTACATTTTTAAACTGTGATTGGCACCACAGTTTGTGTTCCGATGTGTTTTATGTTGATGTAACGTTGCCAAGATATTAGCAATATATTTTAATCAAATACTATATTAAGGAATATATTTTATAGCCGTGGTTTCTACTTCAATTTAAATAGATTTTTTCCTCTGTTAGATTATCAACTGAAATACTAATCAATTCGAAAAGCAATAGCCACTTTAACAAATCCCACAATTTCAAGGATTATTAATGTCTATATCTTTTACATAGATTTTTACATTTATTTAATTGGCAGACGCTTTTATCCAAAGCGACTTACAGTAAATTCAAGCTATACATTTTTTATTAGAATTTAGTAGATTAGTAACGCAATGCTCTTTCAGATGAGCTACAGGAACGCTATAGCTTAAACTGTTTGGGGCAAATTACACACCAAAGTTTAATACTAAACATTAATTGTTTGAAAAGCACCACTAACAACAGTTTAATCTGAAGACCAAAGCAATCTAAAATTATGCAAGAGATGAAAACACTATGATCTGTTCTGGGGTGTGTCAGAAAGTGTCTGAATGTACAAGACCTTCACCAAAGGGCACTGATATACTGTTCAATGAGGCATGGAGCAGAGGCGCTGGGAAACAGCTTCATGGTCACTCTCTGAAATTGGAGATGGCCAGGAGATCCTTCAGAGAAAGAGATATGATACTTCACTCATTCAGTCCTTATACACACCAGCCAACAATGAAAATGGATGCTGGCTCTTCCTCTCACCTGGATTTCTTTCTGCCAGAAAACAATGACAGATGTTTTTCCACATAAAGGCCTGAATTGAATGGCTCTTGAAACTAATCCTGCAAATCAACAACTGTGTGTATCAATAGCATGTATCTGTCCGACACCTTTCCGCTCCTTTACACTATGTCTATTATTTTGTCTGTCAAGCTCCAAAAAGGACTAAAATTAGCAATAAAATGAGGCTACATTCAGGCAAATGTAATCCTCTGAACAGGGTGATCAGTGTAAATAGTTATTTTGCTATTTATCTAAATATTTATCTAAATATCTATTTTTAACCACTGTAGAAGATACAAAAGATGTTGACTACAGAATGGTCCCAGAACATCCTGGATCTTATATTATGTGTTGTCTTCTTAAGCATCATCACACATTACTAAAAAATGTCTCAAGTGTGCAATAGATTCCAGAGAAGCAGAGAATGTGCAGAACCTGGAGGATTTTGCTAAAGAGCAGTAGACCATTTAACAGCTCAGGACAAAAAAGGGACTCATGAACAACTATCACAAACTATGAAACAGTTGACCTTGCAGGTTCAATTCAATGCAATACTAAATACAAATAACAAAATGCAATTTTATGATAATTCCCCCATTTTTGTATTTTTTATATGTTATTATTGCCCTATTTTGCAGCATTGAAGGTGTGTGTAAACTTACGACCCCAACTGTACATATGGTGTTTCTATGAAAGTGCTTTGTCCTTTTTCCTATTAACTGTCATTATATGAAAACAGCAGCCTAGTAGAACCTTTAACCTTTTGGTGTTGAAAACAAACAACAATAAACATGTCTAACACAAGAACTTGAAAAAATAATGACAGATAAATTTTGTGATGAACAGTTCCAGTAAAGTCTTTGCTGTTTGCAACACTTACCTATTCATACACATCTTTCCAGTGTCTACAACCTACTTTCTGTGACAGTTGTATTAGGATGATACAGCCACGGAATGTAGGTTACTAAAATTATCTCTATTACTCTTCATTACATCGATGGCCTGTCTATGAAGGAAAATAAATGACTAAGAAAGACAGAAAGCTGTTGTTCCAAAAGTTTGCTGTAAACAAACTGAGATTACCAGACAACTTTGGAATTTGATTTATTTAGTCTTAATGTCTGTAAACTGGGAAAAACTGCATAAGTAAGTGAGAAGCTAATCTTTAGGTTAGTGTTCCCTGCAATTGAATTTCAGGAGGAATTTGTCAAGGCACCTGACAACTGCGATGAAAACATAACCATTTTCAGTTTTGTGTAAGATGTTTTTATGAAGAATGAATTGAAAATAAATTGTAAAATTTCCCATATTTCTTTTGGTAATAATGTTATGAATGCAAGCCATTTAAACACAAGGAGTTAAATAAATAAATATGAGTGCTGTACTCATAATTGCCTTAGTGAATCTGGACACGTTTGCATAATCCAAAACTTAATCCAAACGCTACGCTGTCTCCTCCATAACGACAAAGATAACAAGCGGAAGACTGCATTACTTGTGAAAATAAATGCTGATAAAGTTTCAGCAGCTGTATTATTTGATAAATAGGTTTTTTAGAGTGGTTTAAGGCAATTTTCATAATTCTGTTACTATTCAACGCATGCGAGCAGCGAATAGTGAAACAGACATTCTTTCAGGGGAACCACAGGGGGAAACAGTACAGTGGCCCTGGTAAAAAAGACATGCTAATTACATGTCAATAATTCAATGCATAATTTTAATGAACAGGAGAGGTTCATTTACTCAGCGCCGCCATGCAACTGATTAACTGGGATAGAAGATAAAGAGACTGAGTGGAGAGGGAGGGAAGGGGAGATAAGGAAGAGTATTCTTCTTATTTCTTGTGCTCCTCCCTCACTCTTCTGAGGTAGTAAAAGGTCTCAGAAATTGCTAAGTTGATGGATATAATTGCAGTGGCCCTGGAAGTGTGGTCTGGGGGAAGGGTGGCATGAAAGCAAGCACATACATAGACGTATTAATTTACTACTAATCTATATTCATATTCATTTTTATGTAAATGAACATAAAAACAGAAGTCTATGGTATTTTCTATTCAATAGACATTTTAAACACACATATATACCTTATGGTGTTTAGCTGAACCTGAAGACAAAGACTAATTAATAAAGCATTTTTTTAAATTATCGTCAATGTAATTCTGAAATGCACAGAAAAGCAGGACGTTTGCTGAAGTAGAGTGAAGAAAAGCTTTGTACTGTCCCTGAGTTGTCCTAAATGAAGCAGGTCTCCCCGCATTCCGTATGTCTCTGACAATGGACTCGACATCCTCTGTGCCTAATGGCTGCTGAGCTCCTGCCTTTGTCATTTGATTAAGTGCTCTATTCAGGGTTCAGCCTGCTAATTGCATAGCCTGTATAGCTCCCCTGCATTACTGTAAGAATTAATGAGACACAATTACTTCACCCAGCAAATCTCTAGCTAGTCAATCCTAGAGAACCCCAACCCTGCCTGAGTGCACAAGAGACTCTGTTACTGTGCTCATTGTACAAAAGAGAAGTTGGTTGTTTCATAAAATAAATGTGTTTATTTCAGACAAAATAGACATAATTAGGCCCTAGAGTAAGTGATAGTGTGTGACTGAGAGAGGGATAGAGAAATAGAAGAAACGTGAGAGAAAAGACACCCGTTCTAAAGAAAAGGCAAAGTTAATCAGAGGCTGTGGTATTACACTGACAAAAAGTACCATGCTAAGTACTACTAGGTTTTTTAGACATGCACCATTACCATAAAATACAGACAGGAAATTAACTGGAAACAGACCTCAGCAATCACCAGATAACCAGAACCTACCTTGTAAATGTAGCTTTTTACTTGGTAGTTCATAGGGTGAAATGTTATATGTGCTTTCTGTAAGTTGTTTTTGATAAACGCATCACTTCAATTAATAAATATAAATTAATATTGTAAAATGTTATATACTCCTAGCAACTAATATCCCCTAAAATCCACTTGGAACACATTAACAGCTAACTAGCAAAACCATGGTAAACCCCCACAACACCCATGCATTATGTTGTTGAGTTCCAACTGGTTCATTATATGCACTGTGCTGTTATTGCATTCCACATATAAAAGTATAAAAATGTAGCATACATGCATGATTGCTCAAGCAATGTCTCGCAATCAGAATGTTCGTGTCTTGGAACTGTGATTCAATGTAGTCTTATAAATACCTAAAATTGTCAACAACTTCCTTAACAGCAACGATAACAACACCTGTTACACCTGTTGTATCACTCTTAAAAAGTATGACTCTTTAACAACAACTTAAACTTTATCAGTTTGACCCTTATTAAAATGTCATGCTTTAAGTTAGTATCCCTACGCGTACCATTCAGAACCTTAATGGTGTTTGATGACTGATATAGTTCTTAAGGTGTTGTGTGAGCACAACCATAACAATTGTAAGCCCTCGTCTGTAGGAAGTCAAATACTCATTCCTCAGTGTAAGATTGAGAATGGTTTCACAGGAAGCAAATGACTCACCGGCTCACACTGAACAGCTAATCTGTTTCTTTTGTGTAACTGGATATGTACGAAGTAATCCAGGGTTTCTTTGACTACACTATGAGCACAAAACAAACTACCACACGCAAATCCCAGCTCATCTGTGCATTACATGTAAACATATGCTAACTCTATAAACAGCAAGTTTTGGCCTGTAGAGACACATACTGTTGAGGCAGAAATTGGTGTGTGAGAGAGAGATGGAGAGTAAATGAAAAGTGTGAGTGTGTTATTCTGTAAATGCTTGTGAAAGGATAAATTGTAGAGTGTTGTGAATGAGTGAATTGTGAATTAGTGTTAGATTCGTAAATATAAAAAAATGGTTTATTGTTACTGCATATGGCATATTTTCAACACTGTTAGCAATTTCTGGAATGTCTATTCGGATTTGGAGTGTTTACTCACCTGTCAATCACCTCCGCCTCACCCCCTTTCCGCAGCTGAAGAAAGACCCTCTGCACCATTCATGCTTGTTCTCAATGCTAACAATGTAAACTCTTGTACATTAGCCTCTTCGCCCCTTCTTATCAGACCAGGAGAGTGTCTCAGTCTGTACCTGAATGCTCTTTGTTTCTCAGTGACCCCCTGTAGTGCAGGTCACTGCCTGCAGCCATTCCAAACTGGATTTGCTCCTCATCAGGTTTCATACTCTCACATACGGAGCAGGTCAGGGGCCTCTGGGTGGATCCACCGTGTTCTGCGTCAATCAAGTTTCTATTGCTATGGTGATGGTTTATGGTCCTGCGGTTTGAACCTCATTTGAGCCCAAGTGTGCTCAATGTGCAAGTGTGCTCAGTTATCTGACTCTGTGGTAACTGAAACATTTTCACCTTGTCCTGTCTGAGATAAAACGTGAAGATTCCAAATGTTATTAAAGAGCAAGTAAAAGTGTCACAACCTCTGTAGTTCATTAGGGTGGGTACTAAGTTGATGAACTCTCAAGTCATCACAAGTCTATGACTTTCTTTTGTGGAGAAATTCTGAGTGTTACACTAGAAAAGCGAACAAAGCCCTACAAAAGTATCTTTGTGTGAGGTTGGTGGGTTATTGGGTGGGCTGTATATTTAAAAGCTTTTCTCTGGTATTTATATTCCACATAGTCTTAGTACAAAACACAGCTGCATGCTGCTGTTGTTCAGCAGTTATAATGGAAGTGTTTGTAAAATTAAAGTCATTATTACATATTTGCATTGAGTTGGGGTTCAGACATTCTAGTCTTTTCTGTCATCATTTTCCTGAGGTTTCTGTCTGCTCTGCTGCCCTGTGTTGATCCTGGCAAGTAAAGCACACTGTCTGTACATACATATATACGGTTAATCATATATGTAGGACATAAATGAAAAGGGGGATTGTGTAACTAGGTATACTTTTTATTTGTTTTGGATATACATTCAGAGATTTGATCGTATTGTGATGATATATATTGCTTTTATGGGTCTATTAGTAAAACAGATATTATGACTTTTAATTGTAGTCTTGCAAATAATATGTCTGAAATTGGGTTTAGACAGAATGTTTTTGCACTGACTGTGAATGCTATGTTTTGTGGTAAATGTTATACTTTGCTATTATAGGTGTAGAATTCTGTTTAAATATCTGTCTTAAGCAGACATTTCTTAAGGCAAATTGGATTGAGGTTTTCATTTAGTTTTTTATCACCACAAGATATGTATTCACCACCAATGCTAATGGATACCTTGCAATGACGAATCTCTGCTTCATTCAGACAATTTTGCCCTTAGTGCAAGTCAATAAACACACAAAGATGTGACTCTCCAAGACACATCTGTATCTTTAAAAGATAAGAGCTATTATTGTAAATTACTCATTTAGTACTTTCTCTTCTCTTTTATTTGATGAAATCACACCACATAAAAGCACTCAAAGGAGACCACTGTCATTAACTAACCTAATTTAGCTAACACCACACAAAACATAAACACCTCCTGTCATTATGCAAATTCAAATGGACTAATTATCAACTGCCAAATTACAATAGGGTGAAATTAAAGCAGTCTGCTTTAATCTGATATGTTATGTGTGTTTTGTGTTTTCTGATGAAGAGATGAAAAACATTAATCTTGCATGATCATGCTAATAGTGAAATGCTGTGTTTAGGTTTAATAAAAAGTTTAAAATCAGGCTGTTCCAGGCTGCATTTGTTTCCTGTGGAGGATTCATTAAGTTAAGTCAGGTCTTTTACACTTATGATGAGTTTATAGTTTTAGGTTTGTTTGTTTTTCCTAATTTTTAATATATTCAGCTACAATTGTACCAATAAACTATGACATGGTTTAGGTGTGGTAGAACAGCTGTGCTGTAGAAGCTGTAGAAGTCTGTTTCTTAAGAATGGGGCTTGAAAAAACCCAGAAGATCATCAAATTTGTACATTTTGCTGAATACAAAGCTAAACAAATCAAACATCAACCTATGTGTTTTGCTTAAATATTTAGTTTTAAACTAATCTACCACCTCTGCAGTGCATGACTGTCATGCTTACTAAACATGAAGGTCAAGGTTTATGGTCCATACTGTTCAAAGATCAAGAAATACACACCCAAAGCTATAAACTTTTCCCGCTCTGGCAACTTTCCTTCCTCCTTTTCCTAACACTTTTACTCAGTAACCCTCAATAACCCATCCTTAGTCCACAATAAAGTAAATCTACAACCTCTGTTTTCTTGTTTCATCTATATCCTAACAATAAGACATAACTACCAGCAATTAGCAGAAAATGAGTGCAAGACAGTCGTATCAACAAAAGTTTTTTGTGCTAGTCATTATCCAGGGCATGTATTATTCAAAAGATGCCAGATCCATCAACAAGCTTCCACTTTGAGAGGATGTGGGTGAAAAAAAACCCCAAAATCTAGAGATGGCATCATCTCCTGGTTGAAACGGTATACGATTGTGGGCGATTATGGGTCTTCTAGAGATGGGCCTTTCTTGACCCCCCTGCCTTTGTGTCGCTGTGAACGTTGCTTTAATTCCATCATCCCATGGATGCGTGCCCCCTCAGCAGATATCCCCATGCAGACTTCAAACACAACCTGCACACTTGCATCAATTCCCTCTTATCCAGCCTGTCAAATGCACTCAACATTAAGGGTAAATTAATAACTAAGCCCCCTGTTTACGCACTCACGTTTTTAGTGTGTACATAAACATGTCTTAATCTTCTTGCTAATGAGCATCAATGGGGGCCTGGGGTGGATTTTTTTTTTTGCATGTTCTTGCCCACGGAGCAGAAAAGGTTTGACAGAGTGAAGCACTCTGCTTGGATGACTTTGCTGTGAGATTGTCTTATTACAGTTCATGTCTGGTCCCAACCCTCCGGATGTTTCCAGCTCTGTTGTGTAGCATTTCACCATCTGTTCAACTGTCCCGAATAACTGAAGCAACAGAAATAGTCTGAGTCTGGATGCTCAGATCTTTTTTGTGAAGCTGTAATTTTTCAAGTAAATGAATTTGGAAGAATAAAAATTCAGTTTCTAAAAAATAAAAAAGTTTCTAAAAAAGTTTCTAAATTCATCCTCTTTAAAAGATCCATGATAACACAATCATGGAGTTTTGTAACTTTTAGTCCATTTTTTAATAGTTTTGAGACCATCTATATGCTAATGTACTCCAGATTTGTAACAATTTTAAATGTCTCTATTGTTTCTGCAAAGCAGCTGTGAAACAATGTGTATCAATAAACTTAACTTGACTCTCTCTGTGCAAAACGGTCCCTACTAACTACAATGCTTATTTATCTTCAGAGATTTGGAGTTTGTAAACTGTAAAGTCTAACAATAAATAAATCAAGAGTTTACTCAAAGCCACCACCATGTATACTATATTTTTATATATACTATAGTGTGCCAAAGTATTTGGCACAGAATTTTTATCCCAAATATATAAAACAGTTGTGTGACAGGTTTGTTTATCAGTTTACATTTCTTTTTGCTATTATTTGTATTTGTTTGTTGTTAATTTAGTGACATTTTTGTATGCACAAGGTGTCTGATAACAGTGCTACACAGATCTGATCCCATCATAAAGTCTATCTAAAATTATGTGAAGAAACAGAAACAGCTGAGACAAACTACATCCAAAAGAACTGTGGTAAAATCTCCATGATGTTAAAAGAAATCTACCTGCAAAGTTACCTGGAAAACTATCTGCAAATGAACATAGGACATATTGTTATTAATGCCAAGGGTGATTACACCAAATTATGCTTCAATTATGACTTGATATTTGAAACCCCTTTCATTTGACACCATCTTTACACAAGTGTCAAGACAATTTTCAGAATTCAGAGTTTATATACACAGTTTTTCTTATATATGTGTGTGTGTTCCACACAACATTTCTGTGCATTGCACTAAATACATACAGAATGTACTTTTACTGAATCACACAGGTTATCTGGTAATAACCTGCTGTTTTGAGGTAGACAAACACTGGGAGTGGATCTTGGAGGAGAATGTTGAGTCACTCTTAGCACTCTTAGCGTGGATTGGTTAGCAGGGCTGACTTTGTTTATCAAGGTAATGAGGTGAAGGGACACCCTGAGAGCACGATCCACAACCTTAGGGACAAAAGACTAGCTCCGGCCCCACCTGCAAATGATTAGCTGCCAAACCCAAAGACAACCCACACTGATGAGGATCGGGGGCTGTGCGCCGCCATGCCCCATCTCTTTATTTATCTCACTATACAGAGACTTATGGGCTGAAGCAAAGTGAAAGAACAAACATAGCAAAACAATTATTTAATGTGGCCCTCTTTTCTGGGGAGCTGCTAATTGATTTAGGGGCAGTCAACACTTTGGCTCTGTTCTACAACTTCTGTTCTCCTGAGAACCTCCTGCTGCCTTTCCTGTCTACTTCCTGCTCAGACAGTTGCTTTCTAAAGCAGCACCTTAACTAAACTGGAACTTTTTAAGTGACTGATTTGAAATGCTCTACATAGACAGCAGGTCTGCGTGTGATACAAACAGTGCTTCTCAAGCAAAGCACGTGAAATACTGGGTGTACGATTAATTTCAGTAAGCTTTGGCATTGTTAGCATGTTGTTATGCTAATACTTTAAGCAGCTATATACATAGTATAATATTTAGTTAAAACCGGCTAAATAAGTAAATGTAACTACTTCATTATTACTGAACTGAATTGGTAGTTAATTAAGTATATTTGTAATCTTCTTGAGCTTGTCGCAATGTATTTTTGGATTCCTTCATTGGTAAAGCATACACTCAAAATGTTCTTGTTTATTTAATTTTTCATCTATAACCAATATTTTTTTCACACCATTTTTGGTTAAAGGAAGTGTCATAAAAAGCAGCAAATTAGGACGGCTACCCTTTACCGTTTATATGAGACCTTATATCATATCTAATCATATTGAATAGACTGCTCACTAAGTATCGGAACAGAGGCACTTTATCTCAATTTAAGGCACTGTGCAAGACAAAATTGCTTGCTGTCTAGTGTTTTTAAATTATTGACAGACAGCTACAGACGGCTTAATTACCGCAGTATTTTCTCTTGACCTCAAGGTAGATCAGGTATAAGACTACCCCCGAAAAACAATTTTTGCATGCTCTCTGTCACTCAATAACTGCAGCATGAAGCCATAAATCAGAGTTTAGCCACAGTTCACAGTGAATGATTACCGGTCCACTGGGCGGCAAACATTAATCACTCACACTCCCGGTCATATCTCATATCTTACTTTTTCACACTCTTTATAGACCTACATAGATCTTTATAACCAAGCAGTCTTGTGTTTTCTCTTGTCTAAAAAGTGTAGTAAAGTCCTATCATGTTGATCTGAGCTTAGATTCTGCGCAAATACACATTCTACTCTGTATTAGTCTGACTAAAAGCCTTAATGAAACGTAAACAGTCTGATAAGATTCCTGCAGATGTGATCACACTGTGTACCCAATCAATACAAACTATGCTAATGGTTTACACACACAGACAGTGTTTCATTAACATGTGCAAAGCCATTACTACAATGGTCATATAGAGAAAGGATTACTGTGAGTCCTTAATTAAACTGCTGTTAAGTGAAAATCAGCAAACTGTTATAATAAAGACTTTTTTATTTTTTTAACTGAACTCTGTTTAACAGCACTTGTGGTGTTATTATTCATTATCACAGTAACTAACTGCTAATAATGAAGTGGTCCCTCAGTTTGTAAAAACAAACAACATGTGTAGTTGTAGTAAGGCATTTGCAATGATGCCAAAAATGACATACTTGAGACTAGTTACTAACTAATCTTGCTAACTTGCTAAAAATACATTTTTGAATCCATGTTTCCAAAACATTTTAAACTGATTGTCAAAGTCAGTTTTATTTCTGTGGTATCTTAGAGAATAAGTCAAATTGTATAAAAGCTACAAAGGTCTTCATACAGAGTTGTATTATTAAAATAAAACAATTTAATAGACTCTCTTCTTTCTAAAAATTAATTCCTGTTTTTAAAAATTAATTAGTTCTTTATAATCCACACTTTAGAAGTAAAACCGCTCAAAAAAAACCACAGGCTTTACAGATACAAGAAAAGGTGTGTTTTCTGGCCATCAGCCACATGCCACCATTTTAGTTCTTTCTACAGTCTCATTCAGTGGTGATTTGAAAATTAACTTTTGAACAGATGCACTAATTCCATTTGTACTCTGGAATGCCCAGGCACTATGTAACCCAAGCCAGGCCGGAGTACTCTAGGCACTCTATCTTTCTGTTAATCAATACAGTTTTGGAAATAATGGACATTATCAGTGAAAGTGATTTAACTTTTCATTTGCTGTAAGCCTCAGAGGGCACACCTGTTCCTAAATCCCTACAAGTTTTCTCTAAAGAAAAGGATAAAATAATTATCAAGATATTGGAGCTCAAAGACAAGTAAAAGAAACCGGCACAACAGGTTTTAGCTTTGCGATGTCCCATAACATCATTGCAGCTTTGTAGTGGAAATCATCAAACATAGGAAACGGCTTTGTATATTACATTTAGGTAAATGCAATTACTCTTGATGGGTGTATGGTCCCTTTAAAGCATTTAACAAAGGTTCAACGAGATAGCACAAAAACATCTGTTAAAAAGTCCTAGTGTTGTAAATTAAGCATAAATGTATTTGTGAAGGGGCTCTTTAATCATTTGGTTTACTCACTTTAATTTTACTATTAAACAGCATTTCCTTTAAGTCTGCTCCTGATAATGAGTTGGGGGAAGGGCTTGCTTGTCCATTGCCACTGTTTAACAAACTGCTTTGCTTGTTCTTATGTTTGCAATAATTACATCCTCTGCAGGAGATCTGTGCATCCACAACTCCATTAAAACTCCCCGCACTACAAGCAGGACAACCCCCTGCTAGGCCCTGTCATTCACAAATTAACCCCAATACATTAGGGGTTGCAAGAGAACTGACTGTTGCTGCATTTTATTTTATATATGTAGCGATTCATGAACTTCACAAGCATGAAATGATGAGGTTTGTATATAATATTCCTACAGGAATTTCCTTTAGGAATATTATAAATAAGACTTTATTAAAAATAAACTGAGAAACTGGTGACAGACACAGCACCTGAAATTTACACAATCCCTTTTGCCCTCTATATACATTTTAATTAAAAGTCTTAACTACAACTTAAAAACTTGTCTGACCACATACAAATTTGTTTTTTACATTAATTAAAAATTGTCACTGTCATCAAGCAAAACTAGATGGAGGACCATAATATAACACATAAGGCTTGTTTCCAAGGAAAAGCATCACTTAACATAACAATGCAATACACATTTTAATGTTTTACAATTCTTTGTAAAACATTAAAATGGTTAATTTGTTCTTGATGTGATCGCCTGCTCCTTGCATATATTTGTCTCTTTTAAAATATGTGCACGTCCAAGAAATAATTGTTGCTGCGATTGTGCACTTTGGCCAGCTTGATTGACAGATCTCAGTGACCCGCCCCCTCGTCTTGTGATTTGTAGGTCGCGCATGGGGGGGCGTGACTGTCCGGCTGTCTTTTATACTCGGCGCGTCCTACTCCACTGCACTGATTTGTATGGGAAAGGCTGTTGTCAACAAAGTGAATGTAGAAATCGCATTTACACTGGGAGCTTTCATTCAACAGAAAAGTTTACAACATTTTAAAGGCTAAATCTGCAACAAAGAAACCTGAAGCAATCGCCAGACTACGACTAAGGAGAGTAAACAAGAGATTAAATATATATCCTCAGCCATTTTGCCTTCGCCCACCCGAGGGCTATTTATTCTCTGACCGCACGGTATGTAAACCAATCGCAACTCCGTGCCAAACAAGTGAAGCGGAGATGGCTTTGCTCTTTAATATCTGAACTGAACTGTTTCCAGAGCTGCGTTGCTTTTTTAACAGAACAAAGACAGGACAGAAAGGATGGAGTGCTACCTGTTGGGGATTTACCTGTTCCTTGCACTTGCCCTACTGCCCCGGTCGAGCGGCACCACGGCCAAGGAGATCACCTGTCAAGAGATCGCCGTGCCTCTGTGCAAGGGTATCGGCTACAATTACACCTACATGCCCAACCAGTTTAACCACGACACGCAGGATGAAGCGGGCTTGGAGGTGCATCAGTTCTGGCCTCTGGTGGAGATCCAATGTTCCCCGGATTTGAAGTTCTTCCTATGCAGCATGTATACCCCCATATGCCTAGAGGACTATAAGAAACCCCTGCCGCCGTGCCGGAGCGTATGCGAGCGAGCCAAAGCTGGCTGCGCTCCGCTTATGCGCCAGTACGGCTTTCCCTGGCCGGACCGGATGAGATGCGACCTACTGCCCGTGCAGGGCGCACCAGACACGCTGTGCATGGACTACAACCGAACGGACTCCACTACTGTGTCACCCGTGCTGTCCAAGCCCACCAACTACCCGAGCAAACCCTTTAACCCACATAAAAAGAAAAACGGGCGAGTGGGTATGGGACCCAAAGCGAGTAAACCATGCGAACCGGGCTGCCAGTGTCGTACACCGATGGTGGCTGTGAACAGCGACCGACACCCGCTGTATAACCGCGTCAAGACGGGTCAGATCCCAAACTGCGCCATGCCTTGTCACAACCCGTATTTCACACAAGACGAACGGACATTCACGGTTTTCTGGATTGGACTGTGGTCGGTGCTGTGTTTCATATCTACACTCGCCACTGTCGCTACGTTTCTAATCGACATGGAGCGATTTAAATATCCCGAACGCCCGATTATTTTCTTGTCAGCTTGTTACATGTTTGTGTCGATCGGTTACATTGTGCGATTAATTGCCGGGCACGAAAAAGTGGCGTGTAATCGGGAGTACGACGTGGAGCACATTCACTATGAAACCACCGGCCCGGCACTTTGTACTGTTGTGTTTTTACTAATTTATTTTTTCGGGATGGCCAGTTCGATATGGTGGGTCATTCTCTCTCTCACCTGGTTTCTGGCAGCGGGCATGAAATGGGGAAACGAAGCCATCGCTGGCTATTCTCAGTACTTTCACCTGGCAGCCTGGCTTATCCCGTCCATGAAATCTATCGCCGTGCTGGCGCTGAGCTCAGTGGATGGTGACCCGGTGGCCGGGATCTGCTACGTGGGCAACCAGAACCTGGACAACCTTCGAGGCTTTGTGTTGGCACCATTGGTGATCTATTTATTTATTGGCACAATGTTCCTTTTGGCAGGATTTGTGTCCCTGTTTAGGATCAGAAGTGTCATTAAGCAAGGTGGCACCAAGACTGATAAACTGGAAAAGTTGATGATCAGAATCGGTATCTTCACGGTGCTTTATACGGTTCCCGCCACCATTATCGTGGCGTGTTACTTTTACGAGCAGCATAATAGACAAAGTTGGGAGGTCACCCATAACTGTGCGTGTTTGTTAGAACAAGAGATCAAGAGGCCGGACTATGCTGTCTTCATGCTCAAATACTTTATGTGCCTTCTGGTGGGCATCACGTCCGGTGTGTGGACTTGGTCCGGGAAGACCCTCGAGTCGTGGAGGAGTTTTTGTACACGTTGCTGTTGGGGCAGTAAAGGCTCTGGTGGGTCCATGTACAGTGACGTGAGCACGGGATTAACGTGGAGGTCCGGAACCGCTAGCTCAGTCTCATGCCCCAAGCAGATGCCTTTGTCACAGGTTTGAATCGAGAAAAAGGCTGCTACTTGTTTAGGGTGTTATTGGTCTTTCGGCCATTTACATACAAATGAACTTGTTGATGGTTTCTGTTTGACGAAGAACATGTTGAAACAATGCAGCAATGCAGAAACAATTACTTTTTTGCTAATTTCATTCTATTGATATGGACATGACATGCAATCAGTAATTCTTAGAGAGAATTTGGCCATTAAATTGTTCTTAATGGAGTAACATGCGCCCCCAACTTGCAGCATTTTAAGTCGTTTTATGTTACTTTTACACATTGTAAGACAAGTTTTAAATTGTCTAAACAATCAAAGATGGTTTAAATAAGCCTTAATGTCTTAGTGCCCAATTAATATTATTATATACGGGTTGTTTTTAATTAAAAATGTATTTATACAATGGTCATGTACAAACTTGTAAATTGTGTATAAAAGAAGATTGATATAATTATTGTAAATTTGTACATACTATAGATGCCACATGAAAAGCAAATATGACTTATATTTTGACAATAAAAAACTTTTTGAGGAATCTGTATTTCTCTTTGTTAATGCTAAGGGACTGTGCGCAGAGGGTCCTGATAATGAGTGCTAATCTTTATTTTTTTGTGGACATTCCGTTGAAGATGCTTTTGCAAAAGATGCTTTTGTTGGTTCTGTTGAGAGATGGTTCTTTTTAGCTATGTGAGGCCTAATTAAAGACAAGGACCCTGTGCTGGAGAATCTCCATAATTGTTGAACTGTTCACGTGCTTGCCACTTAATTTACTAAAAGAGGGCTGGGGAATTGGGTTTAAATGCAGGAAAACGGGTCCTTTTCATCTGGGGAAAACTTTGATGTTTCTTTTAAAGTCTACAATAAAGGTGCCATGTAGATAGAACCTTTAGACTGATGCGCCAAGTTTTTTTTTTATTTCTAATGTGAAGCCGTTGTGCTTTGATTGACGTTATAGAATATTTTTTTGAAGCTGGGGGCCCCGGCCATGTTTTGTTAGAGAGAACCTGTGACAGTTTTTCTGTCTTTTTAACAGGATCAAAACGTCCATCCTGAATTTCAATTGTGCTGTGGTATTAATACTGTAGCTACATTCACCGAAACACTGAATGGAAACCTACAGGTGGTCCCTTACGTTATTCACAGACCATTTTTTGTGAAACTTTTATTTTTTTGTGGAGACAAACAATGACATAGACATTGTTGCATAAGGAAATAGGTAACAGTTTTGTCAATGTTTTTCTTCTGTAATGGAAAGACATTCTTAATAGAATTAAGATCAGTGTTTCAGCACATTTGTAAAGTGGTGCATGGTTAATCTGCACACAGCTAAACCCAATATTATAATCCACCAACTGTTATAAAATGTTTTTATTCTCACTATATTCAAGGCCAACAAGTAGCAATTAATCAAATTAATCAATTTGTATGTATCAATCAATGTATTTACCAATGTGATAGTAGCAGTTTTTATTAGTGGATAAAGCAGACTGGTAGTGTGACGGGTAGTGTTTATTAAGGTTATCTTAAATATTGAAATTGAATTTTAATTTACTTTTAATTTTTAAAGGTTTTAATAAATTTCCCATTTCTGTGAGCACTTAAGTTTCCAATTTCAAAGAAAGCCTAACATATGACATCATTGTACACATGCACAAACAGAACAAGATTTTATGTTTCAAAAATAGATATTATGTAAGGGAAAATGATACAGATCTGTTCTTCATAAAGACATGAACATGAATTTAAGTAGTAGCATATATAAAAAGAGCAATACATTTGTTTCATATTACGTTTCAGACGGCATAAAGATTGTAAATCTTATTCTTTGTAAAATATCTCCATCTTGTGGTCAATCTGATAAATTTCCTTTAGACTAATATACTGCTTACTAAACGACAATAGCTAGATTAACTATAAGGTTAACTATTTTCATCTGTACAATGACAATGATGAGGTATTTATTGTAAAGAATTAGATGTTACATTAAAAACACAGTGAACAAGAATGAGAGAATTAAGTACACCAACTATGTCTGGCATATTAGAAACAACTTCCGGGGTAAACCCGTGATTCAAACAACGTGTAAACGCGTTAACAAACTCCTGCCAGCAGATGGCACTGAGTTTTAACAACGGTACAGATCCGGAATCATGACAGTAAAGCTCATAAACTGATGATGGATAAACCTTTGCCTTAACAAATAGGCGATTTAAGGAGACGGTGAATCTAAATGTGTTCTCAACATGGATGTTTAGCATAAAACATACTGAACGCATTATCCAAACCTTAGAATGTATGCAATGAGTATGTATACAATTAAAGGTCTGATTAAAGGTCTGACAGTATTATGCCAAAATCGAACAAAAATAATTTAATACTTTTGCTGGTATTAAAAGATGGCAATTAAACACTTGACCACTGTTTTAGTTATACATAAAGTACAACACAATAAACCCATTTAAAGCACACAGTGTTACAGGATTCTTTTTTATTTATACTTGATTTGAACCCTAGAACACCTTCTAAAAACTACACATAACTCGCACTTTTATAAAGTTAGCAATAATATATAATAACAAAATGGCAATAACAGAAATGTGACAAGACCTTGATGTGCAGTATTCAGGTGTTCAGTCGGATGAATTTCAGGCCACCAGAGGGCAGTATGACTTATCAATTCCATTTATTAGTGCGTCGTATAGTTTTACCTGGCAAACAATCAATTGAAACATATGAACAAAAAATAAATGCATGCATTTATGTGAAGGTAGAAATATTCATTCACATTTATTTGAATTGTTTTGTAGTCATATTTAAGTCCAGTAAAGAAAATAGAAATACTGGAAATGGAACAATAAATTCAAAAATTATATTTACTTCTCTGTTGCCTGTCTGTCAATGACAACCATCTACAACAATAGACACAGCATGCTTTGTGGCCACAGCACTTGAGACTTTGTAATCACACTCCGCCACTCTCAAAGGAAGCATCATTTGGTCAGGCAATTTAAAACAACATCAGGAACAAACAAAACAGTGACATCAATCCAAGGACACATCAAGCAGTGAGAAAGATGAAAAGCTGACGCTAAAAATTATCATTGGTAATACATGTGCTAGGGACATAAAAAGACAATCTCAGAAGTCCCTGGTGTACATTTAATGTGACATGAAAGACATTGTGAAAACAAGAAACATGATGACTGTACAAAGCAAACATGTCTGAACGTTTACACGTTGCGGCTACCTTCTGAGAGCCTGCAAGACCAGAGTGGCTCACTCTCGTGTTACACTAGATTATGGTGTCTCTATTTTAAGTGTTTGTTGCAAAGCTCCAAACCAAACCCCAGTGGGTCTTTGAAATTGCATTGCAAGCCACCTCCACAAATACAATGATAGCAATGAGAGCGATAATTGCTTTATAATGTGGTACAATTGTCTGAAACTTGACAGTCTCTGTGTTTTGCAGCCAAATAGATTTTGGAGGCCCATTATCCTCAGGGAATGGGCCTATTTAATCAGATTTTCATTCGTGTTTGGTGCCTGCCCCAGTTGAAGCAAAATGTATGTCATCTTAACTGCTCAACCTCAGGGACCTTGGATGGTTGCAGCAGGCCTGTTTTTAGACTGGCACTCCACCTTTTCTTCTTGTAGAAAGCACAGTCGGTCAGGGACTGTCTGCTTGGTGAAATGACGCTAATGCAAACATGAGCAACAGGTGGATGTTTAAGGTCATATGTGATCTGAGGGTTGGTATATGGCATTGAGTTCTTTAAAGATACCCTCACATCAACTTTTTCACAACAGATAACTTACAAGCACAGAAACATACAACCTTAAAATGTACAATAAGACAAGCTTAAAAAATCATTCTTGTTGTGTGACATCTTGTGTGACACATCTTGTGTGACACGTACAGTTACACCCACTCTGATTTCTCTTGACCATCTTCACTGCAAGATGGTATGTCATCACTGCTGGTCATTTCTACAAGGGAATATTGTCCCACTCTCCTGGTACACACTGCTGTTGCTCCTGAGACATCAATTGACCCTTGAGCAGCTGGTTTGTCCCTTCGTGGGGGTGGTGGAGGCTTGAGTCGGCCATGTTTGCTAACCCGGATGGATTTGGGAGTCCCCAAAAGCTTATTGGGATGCAACGCCACTTCACTGCCCTCTTGCTCCATTCCTTCTTTATGGGTGGGTTGGTAGCTGCTGCTGTTGTTGTAGACAGGTATTGTGTGAATTATTGACATTCCTTCAAGAGTAGATGCAGGTGGAGGGTCGTCATCCAAAAGAATGGAAACTGCTTCATTGTCACTTACGTCTCTGTTCCCTCTTTTGCGGAACCCTCCAAGTCCCACCTTGTCCTGAGCCGGAGAGATGCTGGTGTCCACACCTTGATTCCCATTCCCAGACAGGTAATACTGCTCCTCTGCAAACATCTTTTCAATCAGCATCTTTCCCTTGCTTTTTTGGCTCACTGAGCGCTTGGCGGCACAGATAAGGTCACATACGTTTAGCAGGAGAGACAGAATGGCCAACCCCAACATGAAATTCAGCATGATGGTTTTCTCAGTTGGTCTGGAGATGTAGCAGTCCACCATGATTGTGCAAGGCGCTTGCTGGCACATGAAGCATTTGGGGACGTGAAAGCCAAACAGGTAGTAATGAGCAGCTCCAAATCCAGCTTCTGAAAACATCTGAAGCAATAGATGCAAGATATAAGCTCTTGTGAAATACTGCATGCTTCCCTTTTCCTTTACAACAGTTTTACAAAGAGATGCTTTCCTGAATGATTCTTGATGGACTTTATAGACTGAATCTGCTTTTATGGACCCAGAGGTCCCGCTATCAACAGCTGTGCCAGAAATCACTTTGTGGATTACATAGACCACAAACATCACATAGGGGAGGCAGAGGGTGGCTAGCTGCACCAGCCAGAAGCGGAAAAGGGAAAGAGGGGCAAACATGTCATAGCACACATTGGCACAACTGGGCTGAATGGTGTTACACACAAATCGTTCCCGGTCATCCTGGTAGAGAGGAAAACCTCCAAACAACAAGACCAGGATCCTTAGGAATACCATCAGGATAAGCCAGGCCTTTCCTAATGAGTGAGGATACAGAACATGTTAAGATGATGTAACTTATTAATAATATTTTATACAATATATACAATTAATAAAATTAGAAGTTTCAAATCATTAATAAACACATGCTGTGAATAAACCTGTATTTTGACAAATAAAAAAAACGTAATTTGTTGAAACTTAATTGTAATTGCTTTATTATTAACAATACTATTTAGTAAACATATAAGCCCAAATTGGCATATTGCCATTGTTGTTTTGCATGTTTTTTTAATTTACTGACTAAAGAAATTTCTACCTTTATTCCTTCTCATTTAATAGTATTTATAGATCTACTAGCAAATCGTCTTGAATTGTTATGTTAGCACACAACCAATGTCATTTAAATGTATTTATTGCCTCCAAAAAGTATTTGGACACTGAAACACACATCAGATGGGATGAATCGTATAAATATTATTAGATACAAAACAAAATATTAAACCAAATAGTATCCCCAAAAATGTTGGCATTTTTATCACCCAGCTTATTGAGGTGTCACCCTGAAATGATTTTTAAACAATATTGAAGGAGTTTTCTTCTATTCAGGGCTCTTATTGCCTTATGTATTCTAATTCCTTTTTTAAAAAAACATTTCTTAAATGAAATTAGAGTTATGTAATTTAAAAAAACATGTTGACAGTTATAGTTTACAACTTCAGATCAAAAGGGTTTTCATATCATGGGTAACATTTGTCAATTGACCCTACCTTTAGCTGTTACTGTCTGCAATATAAACTTTTAAGTGTGAACGTACCTATGAGGGTGATGTTGTGGTTGAGTGTTATGAAGATCATTTGTAATGCAGTCTGGTTTGCCATGCCAGCAGACTGAGGCCTCCAAACACTGAGAAAACCGTACTGGATACACACTGGTTAACCCTGAGCCCACTTGATTCCACATATGAAAAGAGTTTACAGTCTGTATTAAACTTAGTCCCAGTAGGTATAAAACATAACCCCTTTACAAGCAGTCAAAATCCCAGCTGTCATACATGTTCCTCTCGGAGAGGTGCCTCTCGGCTGTAGCCACTAACTCTGCCTTGTGCCTTGCCTCTGTCCTGACAACAACTGTTCCCACCCAAGAGAAGACAAGAGGCCTTGTGCCTTGCCTCTGTCCTGACAACAACTGTTCCCACCAAGAGAAGACAAGTTAACTCCATTGTAGGGCTATTCTTACCCAACAAAGGCATGTCGGCACACAAGCATTGCTGTGATACTTGAGTTTTGTTTGTTCTTACAGGAAAATGACTATCCTTTGGGCTTAGCATCAAATAACTATTTTTGTGTATGACGGAAAGCATTTTAATCCAAGGTCATTAGGGTCATTGAGCTGGAGAACTTAAATTTCTCAGGCACAATGATATTTAAGTGTAGTGCCATTCCCTTTTAGATATAAATAAATTGCATATCTTTTGTTTTCCTAGCATTAGGTTAGCATCGGTTAATGATGTTGTTAATGATAATACTTTCATTATTTAAAAAAATCCCCTACTCAACTCTACCCTTCAGGGTATAATGTGACTGAATCCCATGGCATCAATCAGATCATAGTGGAATCTCTGGAAGCTTTTACTAAGTTTAAATGACCTCTAAATGAAAGAGACATCTAGACAGAGGAGCTTAGCCTTTAATGTATGTGTAAACAAATTGCATATTGTCAGCCTCTTAAACTCTTTTTCTCATAGTAAGTACATAGATGTTAAGGTAGTTTTAATGGTTCTAAAATGGCATTTTGTGAAAATTTAGAATGATCAAGGGTGAGTTAAAAAACCACAGCTGCCAAGTTGAGACTGTGTCTTGGGGACTAGCATGATCAACTAATTAGTTATAGCTATTCAGTCTTACTTATCAAATTCAAATTAGGCCATCTTCCCTTTAAAGTAACTGACTAAAAAATATAATAACCAGTCATAAAATCAGGATAAGAAATAGATGACTAACTTGTGTGACTACTCCAAGACAATTATACATCTGCTTGATTGACAGATTTCCAAACAGATGATATGTTTTCAGTTGACATTTTTGCAGCCTCAAAATACCCTTTTCATTAACATTTGTGTTATTCAAATAGCAAGGCAGCTGGACAATATTGAACTGCAATACACAGGCATATGTCAAGGTAACTAGCTAGTTAATTTTACCCCAGCATTGGCATAGTTCACCAGGGACACATTTAGAGGTGTTAAGCCTGCGACCAAAGCAACCAGGCCATATGCTATAAATTCAGATTGACACTTACATAGATTGCCATGGAGTGCATTAATGTTAAAAACATACTTTTGAGCAATTTATTAAATTAATTTCTGGGAGATTTAACTTATGGCTGTATTTGATAGGACATTTAATGGCTGTAATTGGCTTATGGCTGTATTTGCAGGATAATCATGTTAAATAGCTTTAATAGCTCAATTGTCAAGCAGTGTATAGTGAAATCTGATTCTACATACAAAGTATTTGAATTAATTTCAACTTGTTTGATTATCGTTATATATCTTTTATTGATACACCTACATTGTTACACTTTTCAGTCCTTTAGTGTGATCACATATTTAAAACACACAAATTAATTTTATTGCAAATTTTAGTTTATTCTTGTGGCGGTTTCTAAACATTGCTTCTGAAGTGGGAGCATCAGTTAAAATCATAGTTTGAGAACAAAAGGGTGCATGCGACCATTGTAGCCTCCAGCTCCAGCACTGATGAGTGCAGATGGGCTGGGTTCACTTAGTTAAACAGAAAGTAGAATGAACTAATATAAGTAGGAGTGACTGAAAACAGATACAGAGGAAGGGTTTGAACAGAAACAAATGACAACAAGTAATTATTCATAATAACAGGCATATAACCAGTGACTGAACATAAAATAAAGTCACAACTACAGCAGATCTCTTTCTTTTTTCACAGGAAACCACTTATAGTATAAATGTTCTGAAAGAGCTGAATTCATAATTTCCTAGAAATTGCAATGAAAGAACAATTACAGAGAGATAGAAAGAGCAAGACAGAGAAAGAGGTATTAAATAGCAACAAAAACTCTATGCAGAGGTAGAGTTCAGTCCAGATGGCTTAAACAAGCCACTCGTCTGCCTACGGCCTTCTATCACTTCTACCACAACACTTACTGGGGACCCCACACCGGGCCAGTTCCTCACACACTCACATAAAATAAATAGAATAATACAATCTGTAAATGTTGTTTCATTTTAATCTTCTGATTCTGCTTCTCTTACTTTCCAAAGATGCTTTCTGTGAACTTTCTCCCTGATTTAAACAGTTCAGTTTCCATCAGTCCCACAACTAACAACTTGAGTTTAACAGCATTTCCAATGGGCATTTCATTGCGAATAACTTTGGTAAAACATCCTGTATTTGAAATAAAGCAACACTGTTTACGTTTTACACAATGTCCAGTATTATGTTTGTTTTTATCAAGTTGTATTAAAATAACAAAAAAATTAAAGGCTGTAGAAATTTGACAATGTAGCTTATTTTTAGGAACATTTAGATTTACACAGATATCTCAATTAGAATTAAACACCCGGTCCCTTATTTCTCATTACTGAAATACATGCTGTCATTTAAAAAATCTAATTCTCATGACTTTGAAATTGTTTTTGTTTTAATGCATTTACACCAATTTTAAGTTGTTTTTTAAATTACTATACAATAAATACTATTACTTTCATCCTTAAATTAAATTATGGGGAGATGTGTATAATTATCCTTAAATTTATCAAATGAATTGTCTTTGAAATGTTCCTATTTTGTCTTCATTTGCTTTGTTAAAAAGTATGTTTTTAACTGTTTTATTCTTATGATCTTGGGAGAAATGTATGACCTCAACATTTGTTAATATCAATATTACTGGATCTTTAACAAAAATTAAAATGCATAAATAAAACAACAAAAATATAGATGATGAAAATAAACACTGCTTGACAATAATGGGCATTCTGATTAACTGCTTTTCATTGCTTCTAAAACGCTTCTAAAACTTCTAAATGAAAAAATGAAAAGCTATTGCAAAGGTACATTCATGACAGCATAACCTTCTGTGTTTTCATGAAAAAGGTTTAACTCAACTGGAAAAGTCAAAGACAAACAATGATGATAGTGAAACAATTCACAATACCAGCTAAAAACAAACGCCCAATGATCCCAACACAGTTACTCTTTCTTCTTGGTTTACATTCTTAATAAACCAAGGTTAAACAAACAAAATTCTTCTGAACCAACTCAAATTTGTATCCATCACTGTCCAGAATTTAGGAAAAGTAAACACTGGTTACATATAAATATATCAGGATCATTTTAAAATTTCTTTTAGAATTTTTTAGTTATGTACAATATACAAAAAATATTTTGCAAGTTCTAATTCTAAATTCTGAAAGTATTTCTGAGTGAAGTTACTCAGGCAAAGATCTCAGTCTCACGTAGCAGACAAATCATGTAATACAACAAATATTTGAATAATTCACACATACTTCAGGTGTGGCATAATTCAGTAATTGCTTTTGAAATGGGAAGAACTGATTTAAAAATGTTAAAAGCCTAAAACCCTAACTTGAAAAGATGTTGAAAATGTTGATAAGGTTGAGTTTTATAAGGATGTGAGATAAAATTGTTTATATTCATAGTTTATATCTAAGGTCTTATTCCCGCGTAATGCAGGCACTGCGGGTGAAGCACATGGCAGTGGAAACAGCAGGACTTCTTCACAAATTCAATGCTTTGATGCACCATAATTGGTAAATAATATGCTGTGACTTGTTTGACCCTTTATATTGCATCTCGATTTTCATCTTTTTATTTTTCACTTTGTCACCAATTGTAATAAACACATTGGAAACTCTGACTCATTAAATGTTGTCTTTTGAAAGGGCAAATCCCAAAGAGCTTTAGGTAGCTCTAATCTTTCTATTACGTACTGTAATAGCACAGTGCATGTATTGCTTCAAGAATGTGAAAATGAGACAGCATGTGTATATCTCATTTGTTAAAGCAAGAGGGTGAGACAGGCATAAATATAATAGTGACAACAGTTTGGAGGTTATAAACCTGTATGGTCAATAAGAATGGAATGTTTTTTGTAGTAAAAATACACTGAGTTCTGTTTTTAAAGTCATTGTAAAACCATTAATTTTAGCCTCTTTTAATTGTCCACCTTTTTTTATATCATTTCTCTCTTTGCTGGGATTTCAGGCATTGATGAATTTTGAAAGAAAATCTTCAAGCACATCACACCGACACCACCAGACCACCCCTCATGTTTCCTTCTGTACCCATCTACACAGTAACTCCCATTACTTGATAATAAACAGCAATAACTGTTTAGTTTTCGTCTTGATAATGTCATACAAATTAAAAAAGTAAAAAAAGTATTAAAAATTATAACCAGTCTTCTTATGCAAACAGTATATGTAAATGTCTGATTGAGGTCCAATTGTATAGTTTCCCATTAAATGGCTCTGCTAAAGTTTAATTATAATGAATAACCCGAAATTACGGACGGTGAATTTACAAAAAATCTTAATAATGTGACAAAATGTTAATCAACAGTATGTGTAAAACAATAAAGTGATTTTTTTTTAGTTTCATCATCTCACAACATTTGCTGAGAAATATTTCAGGGAATTGCATCTAGGGAACATCTTGAGAAGTGGTTGGTTTTGGCCATCTTGATTATTTGCCATTAGGACCCAGCCTCAAGCTCCAAATGAAATATCAAGACAAAGCTGTCGGAATGCTCTTCCTGTCATTGGGGATCTGTTTTCAAATTCATGTCCTCTAGTTCTTCTGAACTACAGCAGAATTTCTTCCTCTGTCCTCTAAGCCACAGGTTTGAAAGTGATCTTTGTGTGGGTGATTTGTATATACAGCAGCCGTACAACCAGCAATGACACTGTTCCGAACAAAAGCCTCTGGCTTAACAATCTTGTGGAGGTACACGTGTGTCCTCTTAGAGAACGCTTCTTTCGGCAGTCTCTCTTTTTTGTCTCCTGTAAGAGTCCCCAATGTCTACCATTATTAGGATATGATGGCCGGTGACCATCTGACCACTGTCAGGTTATCAGCACTCACTGAGCGTTTTTTAGCTGCTTTTCTCAAGTCTTTATATTTGTCGTCACAAAGCCTGGAGATTGCCTGAAACATGAGAAGAAAAACAATTATCTTTTAACAATAGTGTCCCGCAAAATTCCTGTATATAGTTCAATACAGTCTAAATAAACTACAGGTAAATTTGAACAATATTTCAGACATAAACTACATCTGTATTAATCCTGAGTACACACAGAAGCCAGATCCATATAATCCATCTGATACAACTGAAGGTATAACACAATAAAACACAAACCTGAGGCAAACCTGTATTTGCTCAATCCTGACAATAATGAAACTGCTTAACACCAAATAGATAAAAAGTGTCTGTAACTAATATCAAGTTTGAGAAAGTGTCAATGTTGAGGCAAGAGAACTTGTGTGGCTGTTGTTTTGAGATGACAGCTGATAGTGAGTGGGAGTGTATGAAGAGGAACAGTGCTGGAAGGGGGTCAGTCTTTATAAAAGAAAAGATCAGAAACCACTCGGATACCCATCTGGGGACTACAGACCCTAGGCAGGCTATTACCAACAAACACAAACACACACAGTGACTGAACTGACATCATTATTGGATGGTCTTGTCAGGACTATAATTGGGCAGCATCAATGCTGAAAGTTGGAAAAACACACACATTAGGATTCAGTAATAGTAATTACTCCGCTGCAACTGAACCCGGCACACAACATCTACAATATTGCCGCTGTGTACGACTTTTACATTTTACTGCCATATTCCTTGCATTTTGTTGAAACAGTGATAAAGGAGGCTAATAACTGAGCTCTAAACTTACTTAACTTTCCGAAAAACCTCAAAACCACAAGCCACTGGGACATAAATGAGATCTTGAATGACAATCGTAGATAAACATGATCTGGAAAGGTATCGACATCTCACCTCCAGTTTCTGGGCCTTGTCTCTGCTAAGAGGCTCTAGAGGGAAGCTGAGATTGTTAGCCTCAGAGAGTGAACGCAGGTCGAAATAGTACTTGGCGTAGACGCTGGATGGAACATTAATATTGAACTGCAACAGCTCCAGAAACTGACGCTCCAGCTCGTTCCTGGTGGGAGAAAGCAAAGATAATTAGCTTTGCATATGTTACTTCAGTGTGCGGAAAAATAAAAGGAAAATCCTGACAGTCTTGCTATTCAAGGAAATTCTGATTTATCATATAAGCTGAAGGCAACAGTAAAAAAATAGTCATGAAAACAGCTAAATGTATTTATCATACCCCCCAAATTCTCACTATTAATTAAACTTCTCAAAGTTCTAAATAAACCAACCCACTGTCATCATTCCCAACTAGCCATTTAATTATTCGTATTGTTGCAGAAGTAAAAGAAGAACAGTTAAATATAGTGAGTAAAGCAAACAAACACAATGGTCTTTTTTAAGTCCAGATATCTTGATTTTTCTAGAATCGATAGTCTGTGAAGTTATTTATATGGTCAGTAGAGTCATACAGTTAGTGCACACACAAACACTCACATGTCTTCGACTGTGATGTCTTTGAGGATTTGGCAGTAGTCGACATTCCACACAGCCTGATCATCCCATACTTTAGACGCCAACAAGATGGCACCCAACACAATTCTCTTCCAGTTAGCAGGACATATGTCAATCTCTGCATATGTTAATAATCTCTCCAGATACACCTGACAAACAAAGCGAGACAGTGTTTTTTAAATGTTTTAAAAAGATGACTTGAAACATGATTTATGATACAAAGTGTTTTGCTGCACATAAATATTGTCATTTTAGAACACAAAGAGTCTTAAATAGGAACATTGGAATGATAGGAGGACTAGAATGTTATTGGCGGGGGGGGGGGGGTAAAAGAAAGTATGCAAAAACCACTTATATGGAGGTCAGGGGGCTGCATGCCACATACAAACAAACACAAATTCACCTACCAACTCAAACTGTAAAACAAACTGCAATAACACTAAGGATGATTTGAACATGGTACCATAGTAGTGCATTACATTTATATTTATGCATTTGGCAAACCTGACTAAAAATATGTACATTTGGACATCTATAATTAAAGCACAATGGAATTAACATGTGATACCATGGTACCACTGTAGTACTTTTTCATGTGTGTGTAAGACTTGTGTGTATCTAAATAAATCTTGGCTCACAAGGGTCTGTAGTAAAAATGATTTTCCCATTTCAGCAAATGGTTCCACTGACTCCTAAATCAATCTGATTATTTCCTTGAACCTTCAGGTGTTTCAAATTTATACCATGCAGACAAGGAAAAATATTTGATGAAAGGCATTTCTCAGCTGCTCATATATTCTCAATGTCAAAGGGTTTCCTGTGCTATAAGAAGGCATACAATTGAGTTTTACTGTTCCAACACCACAGAGCATGATGACACAATTTAGCTGAGTGGAATGTGCTCATTAGTTTTGTACTGGGCGATATCAAGTATAACTACTTGAAGATAATGTGAGTAGTGTTCTTTATGAAAAATATTCCACTACAATGCTAGTGTATTTGCAGGGTATTGTTATGTGGTTGGTAAAATGTAAAAGCTGGTTGCTAAGGTGTTGCTAGGACATTCTGAATTGTTGCTAATTGGCACAAGGTCAAAAGTGTTTGTTTTAATAGTGCTACAAGAGCACTATTTTAAAAAAATTAAGAATTAGCTATTGTGTCAGAACACGCAAGGCAACTGATATGCAATAACTTGGCTCATATATGATGATATATATGGAGTTTACTTTGTTTCTTTATTATTCAAGCAAAAAAAAAAACAAACACAAATAGTTTTAAAAACAGAAAATCAAGATTTGAGAATAAAAATCGACTGTTTTCATTTTCTTTCATTTCAAATCTAAAACTTATGCTTTCGAGTCAAAACGCATTGCTTGTAAATCGTAAAAGTTTCCTTGCGATGCAAAAAGTTTTGCTTGCGATTCCAAGAGTTTTGTTTGCGAGTCAAAAAGTTTTGCTTGCGAATCCAAGAGTTTTGTTTGCGAGTCAAAAATATTTGGTTGCAAATCCAAAAGTTTTACTTGCAAATCAAAACGTTTTGCTTGCGAGATCGACTGAACTGAAAGGCAGGGGATCTACATGATCAGAAGGGGTGGATTTCAATTGGTCGCTTGCTTTGGATTGACAGTGTGGGTGGTGCCTGGTCCTCCCGCCCCCTTGAACACGGTGCACTCCTAACCCAGATCTTAATTAAATATTTAAATAAAAACCTGTTGTCACTGCTAAAACATATTAGTTGTTTGCACTATTCAGACAAAAAAATGGACTGCATTGATCACATTAAGTATGTCATGCAGTATGTTAGGTTTTTGAGGAGGGAGGGGCTGAAGATATAGATTAAAATATTATCAGTAAATATCTTTCTGACAAAAGTGCTAACCCAAAATCCAGACCGATGTTAAACTCTGGAAAGTTAATAAAGCACTAATGTGCCGGTAGAGGCTGTTTTACTGTCGCTTCACAGAACGTTAACATTTAAATAAGCTATTCCGGAAGGTCATAGTTTGTAACGTTATCCAGTGTTTTTGTATGTACACAGTTTAGCTACAACTTGTGTATTTCGTTGGCATGTATGTTTTTCCGTCGGTTCATATCAGCGGTCTATGCATGTACATTTGTCTGCATATGGGTAACGATAACGTGTCGTTTTTGTGTATTAAGATATGTGAAATTTAACAGTAACTTAACGGACTGTTTAAAAGACGAGGTCATTATAACTTTCTACAATCTACAATGTTTTCTAAACGTTTTCTTATGCTCCATTTTCATAGGTCCATGTGAAGATGCAGTGAAAGTAAGTTTTGTGAATTTATATGTGGCAAACGTTTACCTATTAAAATACTATTACTTGGTTACATAGAAGCTACAGCAGAACTGTTCTATTTTGTTGGTCATCATAATCATTTTCATGGTCATGGTTTATGAAATTCAGGAAAAACACCAAATGGACAACTTGTGAAAGAGAAGATGGACCTTGTGTTTGTACTAAAGAGAAGAGAGGCGGTGAGACCGAGTCTGTCATAACCCAGATGGTGGTATGCTGGCCTATACAGAGGATCAGGTATGTTCAAGAGTGTTTTAACTTATCTTTCCAGTATTATTTAATGTCATTATTCACTGTCATGTACACGGTTTCATTTCCCAGATGACTTTCCTCAGATTAACACAATTTTTAAAAATGTTATAATGCAAGTATACAAGACCCCATTTTATAATGCAATTTTATAATGCAAGTATACAAGACCCCATTTTATAATGCAATTTTATAATGCAAGTATACAAGACCCCATAGCTGACACTTTAAAAACCACACAACACATGCCCAATTCAAGTGCCTTCAACCACTGTTTAGTTTAGTTTAAGTATAATGCTCTGTATTCTGTGCTCTTATTTTACAGGTGTTCATTTTTCAGGTGTTCAGTTTTTTTAGAGCTCCGCTAAAAAACTTTTCCATCTCTATTATAATCTGCTAATTTAAGCTTATTTTATTTCTGCTACGTTATTTCTGCTATCATCGGACTAAATTTGTAATATTAATTATCGCCGACCTCCATTTCAATTACAGCTTTAGTCAAAGACACGCTACTGGCTTTCTAGCGGCAATACCCCCTAATCAACACACTTCACAGGCTAGGATGGCTAACATCTCCGATTTCTGTCTTCCTCTGTCTGCAGGTGACAACTCTTTCGAGCTGGACACAGTTCGGGCGGAACTTAAAAACATTGAGAAGATGATGAAGGACCTTCTCGAGAGGCAGGCACGGCTGCTAGAGTGGAAAAACTCGTTGGAAACCTCTATCGTGGTAAGTTCGCGGCTAGATTTAAGCTCGGTTACCACTCCTATGCCGTCTATCCCCAAGGGCAGGGCCAACACATGACCAGGCATCATGACCTTCACCCCGGCGCCCAAACACATCCAGCCGAA